>JAJLRR010000010.1:77361-107153 GCA_030567175.1 Williopsis lachancei
AATAAATCTTTAGTTCATCAATCATCCGATTATGAATATGAATATGATGATAGTGATAGTGATAATGAGTATCATTATGGTATGAATAATGAGTATAACAACGAGTATGATGATAATAAAGACAATGGATATGATACAGAATACGATGATGAATTTAAATACGATTATGAATTTCTTAAAGGTAATATATATTCAATAAGGAGTGGTATACATAATGATAATGATAATGATGATAGTTATGATGACAAAGAAAGACATGGGATGCAAAAGAACATAAGTATAAGGAGAAGTATGAGAAAAAGAAGAAGAAGAAGAAATACAGAGACTAATAATGCTAATGTATTGATCACTGATCTATTAGCAAAAGAGAGTGATGTTATAACCACTGGAAGTGGTGGTGGTAATAACAGTAATAACAGTAACTACATGCCATTAACAGAATATCGTGGGTTTGCAATCCATCTCATAGTTTCAATTGCACATCTTTTATGGTTAATTTGGACATTTACTCCCAAATCAATCTTATCACAAATTGGGATCTATTATTATCCAAATAGATATTGGAGTATTGCAATAAGTAGTTATATCCTTATGCTTATGCTCTTTACATATATTGGGCTTCAAATTTGGAGTAATGAAGTTGAATCTATCAAATTGGATCAATTGAATTCAATATGTGATTATGATTCAGTATTAGAAAAAGACGTTGATAGATACGGTTGGAACGATACAAATGGAGTTTATGATTTGAGGATTACGGATGTTAACAACGTGTTATATGGAGAGTGAATGATTATTGTTCTCTTTTTGTTACTGATGAGGTATAATTGGTTATTGAATACTAGTTAATAGCTATGCTTATGCTTATGGCTTTATGGTTAATGAGCCCTGGTCTATACTTCAAGCCACACTTTTAATCAAAAATTGCGTAACCGCTCGTGTAAACTCCAGATGAAAATTCAAATATTTTTATAAGCAGCTGAGACGGTAGAGAACCATTAGACAATCATAGAAGATATTTACCACACCATCAGAGTCATTCATTAGCATTAGCATCGGCATTAGAAACTTTAGTCACAATATTTATACCGATCTCCAAATATGGCATCCACAATCAATTCAAGGAGAACAAAATGGTCGTTGGGTCTTCTCATGCTCTCCATCGTCATCATTTCATGGGTCTTATCATCTTTTCTTATCAATGACCTTTTTGAAAAAGATCTCTATAGGAAACCATTCTTTATAACATATATCAATACTGCTACGTTCATGTTCTATCTAATACCTTATTTGAAGAAAATATTTAGACAATATTTGAGAAATGGTGAGATAAAGTATAAAGAGATTGAAGATGAATTCTTAAATCCTTCATCGGATGATGATGATATAACGATCGATTATGATAATAACGATCTCATAATACAATACGATGAAACTAATTCATTGTCAAATGAAAGCCATACCAACAAGAGACTAACGTTATTAGAAACAATAAAGTTAAGTGCACAATTCTGTATTGTTTGGTATTTGGCAAATTTAACAACAAATGCTTCATTATCATATACAAGTGTTGGAAGTCAAACAATTCTATCTTCAACTTCTTCATTTTTTACATTAATAGTTGGTTCTTTGGCTAAAACTGAAAAATTTAACAACGTTAAAGTTGGTGGTTTAATACTCAGTTTTATTGGAGTTATATTGGTTACGAAATCCGATACAGAACAACAAAGCCAAATGTCACATAGATCAACTGTTGATATAATGATTGGTAATTCATTAGCACTTTTAGGTGCATTGTTATACGGTGTCTATACAACACTGTTAAAATATAGAATAAGGGATGAATCAAGGATTAATATGAAAGTATTTTTTGGATTTGTTGGAGTATTTAACCTCATTTTGTTATGGCCATCATTAATAATTTTCCATTATACCAAAATTGAAATATTTGAAATACCCAAAGGTTCATTAGTAATTTCCATTATACTGATCAATTGTTTAATAACTTTTATATCAGATTTTTTTTGGGTTAAAGCAATGTTATTAACTTCTCCATTAACAGTCACGGTGGGATTATCAACAACTATTCCATTTGCAATGATTGGTGATATCTTGTTCAAAGATGAAAAATTGACATTGACATATGTCATTGCAGCTGCATTGATCTGTGTTTCATTCTTTGTTATAAATAGAGATGCGGAGAATGATAACCATTTGGAGTAATAATTGTTACTACTACATATTACATAATACATTATATAACATTTGATATTTTTAATATATTATGTAAGCAGCTTATATAATCCATAATTGATCTGAAAGTTTAATCAAAAGACAGTTGAAAGGTTATATGGATAATTTGGATCCTTTATGGTATAGATAGAAGTTAATTGGTTAAAAGTCCAAAAAACTCCAAAATTGGCACAAATGATCAATACATTTCTCTTTGTATTGTTTTCAAATTTATCAATCTTTGGTATAAAATTTACCAATGCATTGATCAATAAGACTAATGATAGATAAATAGTTGAGATGATAAAAGTTTCAGATCCAAATTGCCAATGAGTACCACCACTAAAATACATTATATTACCTTGAGCATCCTTTGAGATCAACGGTATACCACGTATGATGGTAAACATATAACCAGAGATCATTATGATTATGAAAACTGTTGAACCGATTTTAAAGATTGTATTTGCATTCAATTTACTCAATATCTTCTTTTTAATTATCAAAGTTATTAAAAAAGTACCCACGAAATATTGAACAAATTCCATTGGATTAAAATCCTGTTGAACAACTATATTGACACTTATCAATTGAGATATAAAATTTGCAAAATGTAAAGGATCTGTTATAGCAGTTTCTCCAATCTTATAATCAAAATGAGGTTTTGTAGTGATGTCATTGTCACCGTCAGATGATGAAGTTGATGGAGGAAATACCCAAAGATGTGGAACGTTCAACATCTGAATCTTATGAAACACTTTTGTATTTTGACTAAAATCTGCTCTAAAGAATAAAATATCATCTTTATTTGGATGACTTTGTGAATAACTCTTGGAAATTGTACGATAAATGGAATCAAATTTAACACATGCTGCACATCCAATACTTTCATCATCAGATGCTGTGTATAGAACTGAGATATAATAATCTCTTTTATTATCACCATCCCCATCTGTTAATGCTTTGAAAAAAGTATCATCTTTAAGATCTATAACTCCATATGGATCTTTTAATGACAAAAGTTCTTCTTTGGAGAATCCATGATCAGTTGCAAGGCATTGATAGAACAAATTGATCAGAAAATAGACAAAGAGAAAAGATCGTAGTACGAGCATTGTGTTCTCCTTCTTCTTCTTCCTCTATAAATATATTTGCTGTTCTATCTCTGGTTAAATATTAAGTCAACATTTCGGTATTTCAAATTTCGCCATGTTCCTCAAATTGATTTATCTGGTTACGCAGCCCCGTGTGCTCTGTTTGTTTGTTTACATTTTCAAAAGATCACCAATCTCCAATAAATTTTGTTTGTTTACCTTTTGAAACTGATGCTCACTCCACAACTGGGCGGAAGAAGAGCGAAAGTAACAACAGCAAAGAGAAGCAATGGAGAGTCTCACTGCCCTCAGACAGAGACACGAAAAGGCGTCCTCACGGTTGTGTCCATAGTGGCGCTCGAGAACGAGCGGAGACAGCTCGTCCAAAGAGCCTCTCTACTCAGGACAGTCTTAGTCCAGCAACAGTTCATAGATCTCTCGCATACAAAGGACTCACAACAACAATCCTCGATGAAGCAGGATCTCATGAAGCTTCAACATGAGAAGAAGCTCTCTGATAACAAGATCTCGTTATTATCATCCGAAGTTGAAACACTAAAGAAGAAATCATCACACCTTGTTCAACTTCAAAAGGAAAATATGTCATTGAAGGCACAAATTTCCAAATTGAATTCATCTCTAACCGAGTCTCAAAACCAAGTTGGGAAAGTTAAACAACAGTTTGTTACACAGAAGGCTGTTCTTGAATCAAAACTGGATAATGCAAAGAAGAGTATAAAGACTCTGAAGGATAATGGTGGTAGTATTGGTAACACAAGTAATATTCTATCACCAAAGAAGATCATCAATTCAAGTTCAAATATATTGATCTCACCAAAGAGATCTGCTGCAACGACAATAATGTCAAATGCAGCACAGGAGAAATTGAACTTAAGAAGACCAACTTTGGCAAATGTTAATGGTATAAGTAATAATTTTTCTGTATCTCCATTCTTAAAGAATAGAATAAGAAGTAATGGTAATAACTCACCTTCAAAGATCCAAAATAACAATACTTCCACTCCAATGCATATCAATAACGATGTTATAATGGAACAATCAACACCAAGTAGTTCAATGGTTATTGGTAAGAATAATAACATTACAAATGGTGGGGCTAATCTTATATCTCCATTGAAGGATATAAATAAGAAGAAATTAAAACCAAGTTCTTTAAAGAATATGATAAACAATAATAACAATAGTGAAATGGATATTGATATTGATATCGATATATCCAACAGTCAAAAGAAAAAACCAAGTTTATTCGATGATGACGATGAAGACGATGATGATGGATTCTTTAGTAAATCTTTAAAGAAACTTGATGATACTGCTACTGTTACTAAAGATAATGAAAAGGTATTATCTCAAACAGATAACAATAAAGATAAAGATAAAGATAACAATACCAATGAGACAAAGACTAAGAAGAAGAAGAGAAAAATTGGAGGCAAAGTGGTTGTTGAAGAGGATGATGATGATAATGGAAATATTGGTAATACTTTTAAACCAATCATATCATCTAACAATGATAACAATAACAGTAATAAACTAACACCATTAAAGAAAGTTAAACTAATGGATCGTCTTGGTGGTATATCTCCTTTGAAACAGAGAAATAAAGAAAGAATGGGTGGATTGTTCAAAGTTTGATGTGTATATACTGTGTATGTGTTGCTATGGTAACTATTTTTCAAAAAAATCCCCCACTGTAATTCCCCCACTTGTAAGCCCAACTACAAACAATAATTTCAAAAAAACATTACCTGCAGTAGTAAAACATCAACAGAAGAACTAATTATAGTACCACCACCTTCAGTAAGGACAATGTCCAATTCCAAAACAGTAAGAAACACAGATTACGATGCATTGTCCTGTAGGATCAATGCAGTACATAGGGGATATTTCCACGATGATCATTTAAAGGAATACATAAGACAACTCGAACAGATCTTAAGACTGGAATATAAATTAAGTGGGAAACGATTATTTAACAAGATTATCAAGATTGATAAATTACCAATGATTAATAGAGGAACTTATATAAGAACAAGGCTTATTGATCAACAGATTGAATCATTTATTGAAAATTTTGGTCAAAGATCAAGAATTATTTCATTAGGAGCTGGAAGTGATACAAGAGTTTTTAAATATTTAAAGAAATATCCAAATTTAATACAATACGTTGAAATGGATTATCCACAGAGTACAAAGATTAAACATGGAGTTATCAAATTATCTTCTGAGTTGAGTTCTATAGTTGGTATATCGACTATGACTAATGGTGTATCACAAGATTGGTACGATAATGAACTATCATCAGAGATTGATAGTTCAAAGTATAAACTCTTACCGATAGATCTTCAAAATGTCACTCAATTAGAAAAATTGATCCAAGAGAAATTGTTATTACCATCATCAAATGGTTTAGATAATGACATACCGACTCTAATAATAGCAGAAGCAATGCTCTGTTATGTTGAAAGTTCAATTGCAAATGATATAATTAGTACAATGCAAAGATCTTTTTCACAAACATCTATTGGATCCATAGTAATATATGACCCAATAGGAGGTGAAGATACTTCATCATTTGGTCAAATAATGCTTGATAATCTAAAGATTAAAGATAAAGATCTTACAATGCCCTCATTATTAGAATATAACACTTTGAAGAAATATGAACAGAGATTAACAGATTTAGGGATAAAGAATATAACTGTTAATGATACTTATACTCTGTTGCTCAAAGAACTATCAAACAAGGATGAAAAAGAGAGAGTTTCAAAATTAGAATTCTTGGATGAAATTGAAGAGTTGAAGCTATTATTGGAACACTATTGTCTTGCAGTGGGGTGGTGGGGGGAGAGAGTTCATCTAAACATCATTCCATCTCTTTCACCTTGATGTCTCCATTGAGAGTTTGGTACAGCATCACTCTCCAATTGGTACAATCTCCAAGCTTCTCGTATATGTTCCGGTTTCAATGGACCATTGAATTGTAATTTTTTGAGGTCCATTTTCTTTAGATCCTTTTTAATTGAATCAATCTTGTTTTGTATCTCTTTTATCTCTTTATTATCTTTATCTTGCAATTCATTCAACAAGATTCTCTGTTTTTGTAACTCTTTTTTTAACAATCTCTTTTCAGATATCTTAATCAAAAGATCTGCATTATCCATCTTTTGTTTAACATCTCTTGCTCTTTCCACGATTTCACCAATAAATATCTTACCAACACCACTTAATATAATTGCGACATTTGGTGAAACACTTTGATTTAATACAGAATAAACCAATTTTTTCATTTGAGATCTATTTATAGAAGATCTTTTTAAGAATTCATACCTTGACATTTGATCCGATGAAAGGTTATCCATTAGGAGTCTTGTTTGTTCTTCTTTATCCAATTCTTCTTCAGGTTCTTCTTGTTCTAATTCATAGTCATTGTTATTACTCTTCTTCTTTATATTACCAAATATTCTCTTATTTATATATTGCATTTCATCTTCGATGATATCACTAAGATCACTTTCATAATCTTCGTCATCTTCTTCATCTTCTTCTTCATTTATTTCTTCTTCTAATTCATCCATAGGAACATCAGAAAGATCTAAATCATCGTCATTATTACTGTTATTAGCATTATTTTCTTCAATTTGTTTATCAATTTCTTTATTCAAAGTATCAGTGTTATTGTCATTAACATTAACATTAACATTATCTTCCTTCTTAAGAGACATCTTTACTGTTAGTCATATAATTACTATTCTATTCTTATAGTACAAGTAAAAGTAAAAAGTTGTTTACAAATTTATGATAATAACAAAAATGGATTATGTAATGTATTATGTAATAATATATATGTCAATAGACATTAATAAATATTTATTTAACTCTCTTAACAACTGCATACCAATTATCCCTTTCATAACCGTTTTTTATAACTAATCCACCTGCATCTTTTGCATTTGATTCTAATTCACCTTCTTTATAGAGATGGTAGTAACGATATTTAGTTGAATCTTTTTTATCTTGTTCATTACTGTTACTGTCATTAGCAGTACCATTGTCATTAGCAGTTTCATTAGCAATGTTATTATCATTCTCATTATCCACTTCTATTAATTTACCATCAATATATTGTCTCTTCTTCTTCTCTTTCTTCTTCTTCTTTTCACTTGTCTTCTTTGTCTTATCTTGTAATACCCAGGGTACCAATACATCCTGTGGATCACCATCTTTATAACCTCTTCTTGATTTCTCCTGTTCTAAAGCCCATACATAGATCAATACTTCACCATTTGGTTTTAATTTAGATAGGATATGCTTTATAGCCTGTGTTCTTCTTTCTTCTGTTGCAAAATGATGAATCATTGCAATTGAAATTGCAAAATCAAATCTATCATTTGGATGTGGTAAAGATAATCCATCACTAATTAAGACTTCATGACCAAATTCATTTGAAGCACATTGGATTAATCCATCAGATCTATCAGATCCAATGATAAAAATTTGGGGGTTTATACCAAGATATTTACCATTACCACAACCAACATCAATACCAATTTCTCCAATTGATCTATTTAATAGAAAATCTTCTACAATTGGCCATGGTTTATACCTTGTTTGTGAAAAATGCGAAGCAATTTCGTTATAAACGGTATGGACATAGACTTGTTCTTTTGTCTGAGCATCGAGTGATTCGTCCATTATATCTGTAGAATTTAATTCTCTGTAGAGTTGTATACCTCACTCACCCGTAGTACTTTTAATTATGGCTATAAATTTTAAATTTTTTAAATTTTTTGTTTTGGTTACGGTTTCTATGAAGATGGTAATTACATACAAATCATAACATAATAACTTCAACATAACATCACCATTAACAGAATACAAAGCACAGAATACAAAGCATAGAATACAAAGCATACAACGCACATCAAAAGTATGCCCCTAAGTGAAAAAGTCACACAGATCATTGGATCAGAATCCAAAAGTTCTTTGGTCAAACGTCAACGTGTACTTTTCTCTATACTTTTCCTCTACGTTATCATTGGATTACCACTATGGTTTAAACTTACAGATATTTATAGAGCTCCATTACCTTCAAATTTTATAAGACAATTGCATAGAGATAACAATCTGGATGTTTGTTTTACCAATGTCGTCTATCTCAACGTTGGAGATATGTTGAGATATCCTGATTTGTCAGAAGCTACACAGTTACAGATCGATTATCAGTTGAATGAGATGGAATTGAAAGTAATGTGGAACGTCACCACTGTTGTTGTCGAGGAGAATACGATTATACCACCAGATTCATATATCCTGAATCTAGAACTCGGAGAAGGTGAGGGAATCTCATTGGATGAGACCAAAAAAGAGGCAACGTTGTTCTATACGTTGGATAGTGTTAAGAATAACGATTTACCCTTCTTTGTAACACAGACCATTTTAAACCATGTATTTGCAACGGAGTTGAACCTATTGAAACAGTTTGATGGTAATGGTAAGAATAACAACGCATTAAGATACCATCCAGAGATTCATCTTTCTTTTAAACTGTTAACAGGTGATGGAGATCCAATTGATTGGGAAATTGAACAAACAATTGAAGAATATTTTAAACCTTCTTTGGTTAAAGAATTTGAGAATTTTATCAATTTAACCATAGATTCGGAGGTTAAGTATTATACAGAGTTGAATTTGGTTAATGATAATGAAATTGAAAAGAATGAACTATCAACGGTTCTGGATTTTGCAACTTGGGATATTTCATCAAATCAATTCTCTTATCCAACTTTGAACTTTATTCTGTATTATCCATCAAAGAGACAATCACCTTTGATATTTGTGGGTGATAATGGTGATAATAACAGTCAATTCAATTCATTCTTAATACCTCAATGGGGTTCAATAATTCTAATGGAAAATGCAATAGAACAGAACTATATAACAAAGGATCAACTATTACCCTTCTTAGAGATATTTACATCAAATTTATTTCAACTATTATCCATACCAATCGATCCAAAGACTCCAAAGATTAGAATTGATTCGATGAAAAAAAAATCTATATTAGAAAATTTAAACCATGGAATTGAATCATTATCTTCATTGTTAAAATTAAAAGAAACTTTACCAAATATGTCAATACCCAAATCTGTTTTAAATAACGTTCAACGGGCATTACATTATCGTCAAAGTGTTATTGAAAAATTATCTCTAAGAGATGGTAACATTATATCAGATTTTAACGGTGCATTGATTGATTCAATTTCAATGGTTAAACATACAGAATTTGCATTTTTTGATACAGAAATGGTTCAACAAAATTTCTTCCCTCAGGAACATAAAATTGCAGTTTATATGCCATTGTTAGGTCCATTGACATTGATTTGTCTATTGGCAACTCTAAGAGTATTAAAAGAGATTAAATTATTTAGAAGTAAATAATACATTATATAATGAATTACATAATACATTATGTAAACACCCTACCAACTCCACGACAAACTGGACATAGATCATCATCAATTAACATCACAGTAATTCTTCCTGAACCTCTACATCTTCCACAAAGAACACCTCCCATTGCAGGGTCACCTGGAGAAAGGTATTTTATACCATTGGTATTGTTTATATTTGACTGATAGTATGAAGATGAATTCGTTGTATAATTTGTAAATGGTATATTAAATCCACCAAATGAATTATAATTCATTGGAGATGGAGTATATGAAACGTTACTTTGACGTGCAAATTGTTCCCAACATTTCTTACAACTCTTACCATTTTTAATCTTATAACCTGTATTATGACATTTAAGACACCAATAACCTTGTGGATAGATCCATGGAAGTTGGGGTCTTTGTGTATACGATTGGTTCATTGGTGGAGGCACTGGTGGTGGTGGCCTCTTGGAGGGAAGAGGCGGTGCCTGTGGTCTTGTATAAGGTGTCTGTGTCTGTGATGATGATGATGGTATATCATCTTCTAACGTGTAAGGTGGTGGAAGATCATCATCATTGGGTGTAAGTGGTACAGCCTCGGAAGTTCGGGATTGTGTAGTTGGTTGATGTGGAGGCAATCGAGCTCTGCTCTGTGATTGTGAGTTTGAACGTGAATGTGGTTTGAACTTGTCGCTGAAGGCCATGACTGATTTTATCTCTTTTATCTTGTCTATCTTTATTTGTGTTCACTGTATATGTCTATCTTCTTTTATCTTATTGTTCTTTTTCCTTCCATCACGATTTAAATTTAATTTTCAATCTCAATCTGAATCTCAAGATCTGTGGGGAATTATTCGATCGAAGAATTGAAACAATTGGAAGAATCATTAATCTATAAATCAATCAACAAACCAGAACAAGATACAAAGACACTGTGAACTCCGCTTTCGGTAAAGTGTACAAAGTGACCAGATGAACTTCTCTTCTCTTTTACTTCCAAGAAGATCTTTCTTATGGAAGAATTCCATTAGCCGCCTGGTTAATCTTACTCATAACAAAGTAAACAGAATAAACACAGTCTCATACTCCATATCTTCACAACAAAAGGTAAATGGACTACATCAATTGATATCCAAGATAATCAAAACAACTGGACCATTATCATTATCACAATTCATGCGTCAATGTCTTACTCATCCAACTTTGGGTTATTATACTTCTAGGGATCCCCTAGGTAAAGATGGTGATTTTATAACAAATCCTGAAATTTCTCAAATGTTTGGTGAAATGGTTGGTATTTGGCTATATACAATTTGGTCATTGCAAAGAAATAATCATAATCATAATCATAATGACAATGACCATTGTATAAATTTCATAGAATTTGGACCTGGTAAAGGAACCCTTATGTTTGATGTCATTTCAACTTTTAATAAACTATATCAAAAAAGGGATAGTCAATCTTATCCAAATGTTAAATTTAACATCATATTAGTTGAACCTTCATATCCATTGAGACAAAAACAAGCTCAATTATTGGTTAATGATGATGTTGATGCAACTGAAGAAATTTGGAAAAGTATCAATAGATTTGATGGTTCAATTATATGGTGTGATACTGAACAAGATGTATTGAATATAACAAGAGAACAAGATTGTAATAGTACAACAAATTTTGTATTAGCTCATGAATTCTTTGATGCATTACCGATAAATAGATTTAAAAAATTAAAAGATGGTTCATGGAGAGAAATATTGGTTGATCAGGAGGTTACTAATACTACTACTACTACTACTGATAAGCATAAAGATAAAGATAACAGTAATAACAGATTCATATTTGTTGAATCTCCTAATGAAACTGCATCATGCTCAATCATTAAATCAACAAAAAGGTATAGAGATACAAAACCTGATACTTCAATAGAAGTATCACCAGAATTGTATCAATATTCCAAGATTATGACACAATTGATCCTAAATAATATGCAAACAGGTGCTTTATTGATCATTGATTATGGATTATCGAATGATATACCACAAAATTCCCTAAGAGGTATACAAAATCATAAATTTATTAAAGATCCATTGTTTAAACCTGGTGAAATTGATCTTTCTGTTGATGTTGATTTTCAAGCAATTATAAATAGTTCAATTGAATCATCAAATGATCAAGTTAAAATATTAGGTCCAATTGATCAATTTGAATTTTTAATTCAAATGGGTATAATTCATAGAAAAGATCAATTGATTAAAAGAGTTAGAAATTCAAAGTCATTATCTTCTTTAGAGAAAGAGGATAAAATTTTCAAGATTGAACAATCTGTTAAAAGGTTAATCGATACAAATAATGATGGAATGGGTAAATTGTACAAATTCTTGGGTATATTACCCAAAAATTCTATCAATAGTTCAATTGGTTTTGAACAATAATCTATTTATACTATACTATTTATACTATTTATTATATGTCACGTGACATGCTTACACCATATACATAGTGTCATATGACAGCTATATTAATATTACAATGTCATATGACTATATACTACACACTTCATTGTATAATCATATTTATATATATTACATTATTCTATTAACTATTGTACCATATGATTGACAATGTATATCATAATTAGTACTTATAGTACTAATTATTGATCAATGTACAAATCAAACAGAAATGTTAATCAATATTCACAAATATCATACACCAGCCCTTATCACATGAGTTATATTATATATATATTATATATATACTCAGAGCTGTTATAAATGGCTGAATAATATGTTGCTTGGATTCTAAAACTAGCGCTCTAGTTGAGAACAGTACAATGATGATACCCTAAAATCCATAATATCGTAACAGATACAATGCATAGCAGTTAGAAAATATCACAAAAAACATGCTACAGGAGACTGCAAGCAGCAACGAGGCTATTTATAGACAATATTGTCAGTGCCTTCAACGAAACATCCTGTCTAAGTACATAATAATAATAATAATGAGTACATTAATTTACCACTGACCAATATTTTTATTACTCGATTATTTTCAACATGATCTAAACTGAAGGTCGGATTTGACATACTTCCGACCTGTATAGGAATTTATTAATGGAGACTATTTCTACATCATATACACAATGTCATATGACTTTATATTACCAATGACAAAGGATGAATAGATAAACTACGTACATCATTGTATGATCATTGTATTATGTTATATCATATTAATAATTATTAACTATAGGACTGTATGATTGACATTGTATATCAGATTGATTATCAATGTACAAATCAAACAGAAAAGTTAATCAATATTCCATAGAATATAACATCAGTCTTTATCTCATAGATTGGTAATATGAAATAACATAAACTGAATGATATATCTCTTGGAATTATTTAAAACCTTGTAAGTTTTAATGTCCAAGAAATCATTGAATGTACCAATGATCGACGTTAGGACGTTACAATCATTGAAGATACTCCAGCTATTGTATATGAATCTCAACTCGATTTAACAGAACACTGTTAGTTTCAAACTTAGAGCACCATTATAGAAGGCAAAATTCATGACAACTAGAAATCATTTCCAAACAGAATATTTCGCAAAGTTCAAAGAGAATGACTTTTGAAGAGAAATTCTAAATCTTGATTCTAATCTAAGAGTATACAAAATAATAGGACCCCTGTGGCCGGAATTGTCGCTGATACCTCGGAACTGGCCACAACTTCACTTTCTTTGTATCAACTGTTTATAGTTTCTACAGAAATATTGTGACTTGGATGTTGTTGAATTGAGTGAATTGTCTAATGAGAGATGCACAAGTTCTTGAGATTAGTCATATGACGACAAGATTGGTATTTATCTATGTTCTGATCATTAGGGTCAATTATATGTTGTTTTATCACATTTATCAGCTCTAATCTCTGATTTCTTCTTATTATATAGCATAGCGTATTAGCTGTAACTTGTGACATTATAATATGACATATATTATAGTTAGTTAACTGATAGCTTGTAGTTATAATCGTTATAATATAGTATCCTAAAGAGTTATATAAATAAATATTAATAATATTTTTAAAATATCTAACCAATTGATAACAAAAAATGGATACAAATTTCTTTACACAACTTTTGATAAGCACCATCTTACACTTAATTTAAAAATTTTTCTTATTAAATGCTCTAATTAATTGATAATCCAACTAATCTATTGTTATATATCATAGATATGTTATCATATACACAGATTATGTATTAAATGTTGGTTAATTAAAGTATGAGTCTATACCAAAATGTCCGGGTGTTTATATTACTGATGTCCGGATGTTCATTCCTCTTGTTATAAATCATCACATGTCTATTATACCTTCCTTATACAACGATAATCTATTCACTACCATATCAATAATACAACACAAAATGAATGAACAGGATACTGTTAATCTCCAATCAATCCATGATTTCTTAATAAAACTTGCATATGAATGTGGTGATATAATTAAACATGAAACTGGTCATAAAGGTTTAACATTTGATGATAAGAAGAATTCAGTTGATCTTGTTACTAAGATTGATAAGATGATTGAAACTCTTGTTAGTGAACGGATCCATAATACATATCCAAATTATAAATTCATTGGAGAAGAAACATACATCCCAGGTAAGACATTGCTTACAGATGAACCCACATTTATTGTTGATCCAATTGATGGTACAACAAATTTTATACATAGTTTCCCATATTCATGTATATCATTAGGTTTCACCATTGATAAGATTCCTGTTGTTGGAGTCATTTATAATCCTCATTTAAACAATATCTATCATGCAATTAAAGATAGAGGTGCTTTTCTAAACAATGTTAGATTGTCAAACCCTGGAACAATTAAACCAAAATTGACATTACAAAGTTCATTAATTGCATTAGAATCAGGTTCAGATAGAGATGGTGAATTGTTTAAACACAAGATGCAACTTTTCCAAAATCTATTGGATAAAGACCATGGATATATCCATGGCTTTAGAAGTTTTGGATCTGCTGCAATGAACATATGTCATGTTGCCACGGGTCAATTGGATAGCTATTGGGAAGGTGGATGTCAAATGTGGGATGTTTGTGCCGGTTGGGTCATATTACAAGAGACTGGAGGGTTATGTGTTGGTGGTAATAAGGACCAATGGGATAATACAATCGATAGTAGAGTCTATCTCTTTGTTAGAGGTGGTGATGACCAAGAACAAAGACAATTTGTTAAAGAATTCTGGTCAAATACAACCGGTGATTTGGAATATTAGATTAGATCTATTATATCTGTCTAAACACAACTTCCTCCGGAAGAACAAATGAAACACGATACATCGGTTTTGTAGGTGCAACTTTTCTAACCAATTGAAATTGTAATGAACTATAATCCAATTTATAATCCATTATTGTACACATCCTGTTATAAATTCTTCTCTGTATCTCTTCATCTGAAGGTTCAACTGCTTCATCTGAACTAAATTTTTCAAAACAATACACATGACACATTGGTAATTTGAAACCTGGTTCTAACTTTATTGTATCTTTATACTTGTAATAGATCCCATTGAATTCATTCAAGAATTCTAATGCACTATCCGGTAAGTTCATAACAAAATGGTTTATAAAAGTTGGGATCTTAAGAGTCTCTGTACTTATTATACTTGTCTCTCCATCAATCTTACGTTTTTTGGGGTTAACAACTTCAGAACGTCCCTCTGCAAACAACTTAGCATAATGAATACAATCATGGATCAATTCTCTACCGTTCAAGTTCATAGGCATAACGAATTGTGATACTTTATTCTTAACAATGTTCTTCTTCATCCATTCAAAACTATCAGGATTTAAATCATTACTCATCACATAGACTTGGTTTTTACCAGCTGGTATACTGAAAGGACCAACACCAGCCATAACATCACAAACCAATTCTCCACGTTTAAATAAATGGACCAATCGATCATGTTCAGTATGTAATCTTGAATTCCAATAAACTTTGGAGAAATCGAATTGAAACGAACAATTTGATTCTCTTTGTTCCACAATAAGATCATCATCTCCTGCTAATATCTGCATTTGGAATGTACGATACACGGATTCAATAGATCCAACTTTATCAACCACCGTTCTAATATTTGGATTCTTATCCAATATAACTTGTCCTATTAATGAACCGTATGGTTTGAATTCATCTCTTAGGTTTAAATGTGCAATATGTCCAGTAATGGTGAAACCAGAAGGTATTTCATTGAGAAACTGTTCTGGTAATATAGAAGAAAGGATCTCTTCAGTTTTCCAATAATCATAACCAATTGTCAATTCAAAAGGTTTTAAAATGATACTATGACTTTGTAAAAACTTCAGACCTTCTGGTGTTAATCTCTTTACAAGTTCATCTTCATCGATACTTTGTAATTCTTCTTTTAATAAGACACCACGAGTACCATCTTCGTATCTATTTATATTACGTATTTTCTTTAATTTAAGCATATCTTTTGAATGTAATTTGACAAATTGTCCCACGAGTTGTGGTTCTTTGAAATGAGCTTCGACAATGCTGAGAGTTCTTTTAAAGAACTCTCTGTCCAGCTTGGTCATTGCTCTGTTCACCGGAGGTGCAAAGTTCATTGTGCCGTTAACTTAGTGTCTTATGGCTCTATTTATATACTTTACATCAATTTATTTGTCGATCAAATTTATTTTAAATAAATAAATCCGCGATGACTTAAAAATTTTAGCATTAGCACAACTACTCATATATATATACATCACTTACATAACAGACAAACAACAATGGACGTCATATCCATCACAAAGTACTCAAACATCCTCTCTGATCGTCTCGATGAAGATGAAGATGACATGGACATTGATCTTGAACTGAATAACGATACTACTAATAACAATAATGCCATCGTAACTCCCGGTGAACTTGTAACTGATGATCCAATTTGGATGAAAGGTCATGGAACTTATTATTTAGAAAATAATACCTATAGTTCAGTTGCTGGAACAGTGTCACGTGTCAACAGATTATTATCCGTGATCCCCATTAGAGGTCGTTATCAACCAGAGACTGGTGATCATATCATTGGTAGAATTACTGAAGTTGGACAAAGACGTTGGAAAGTTGATATTGGTAGTAAACAAGATGCCGTATTAATGCTTGGTTCTGTTAATCTTCCAGGTGGTGTCCTAAGACGTAAGAATGAAGCTGATGAATTACAAATGAGAAATTTCCTTAAAGAAGGTGATTTGTTGAATGCTGAAGTACAATCTCTATTCCAAGATGGTTCTGCTTCATTACACACAAGATCCTTAAAATATGGTAAATTGAGAAATGGAGTCTTTGTCCAAGTACCAAGTTCATTGGTTGTTAGATCCAAATACCATAGCCATGAACTACCCGGTGGTATAAGCGTTATCATTGGTGTCAACGGTTATGTATGGTTGAGAAAGACAAGTGATACCACCACAACACAACCTCTGGATAAGAATTCAACATCCATTTCAACAAGAGGTCAATATAACGTTGGTGAAGCCTCTGTAAATATCACAAGATTAGAAGAAGAATCTTCATGGGAAATTTATAGCGATATAAACGATACAATAACAAAGAGTATTAGACAGACAATAACAAGATATTCAAATTGTTTAAAGATATTGGCACATTGTGAAATTGGTATAACTGTGGAAAGATTGATAAGTGCTTATGAATCGAGTATGGCCTATGAGAACGTTGGTAGTTTAATAGATCGTGAGATAATGGAAACAATTGGTGAAAATATCATTACAGCAGAGAAATATAGAGGATAATACTATGTACATGTGTATATATAAACAATAATCTATTTCTTTAAATTCTTTGCCTCTTCCTCCTCCTTCTTCATCTGTTCCAATCTCTTCTGAATACCAGGTGAGATATACTTTTCAACAAACGATAACTCTTCTTCACGTTTCTTATCCTCTTTTTTCTTTGCCACAATACACCAAGTTGTACCTAAATGAGTTCTTTTCTCCTCTGTAATCTCCAATCCACTATCATCCAATATCTCACCAATATCCAGATTCCATCTACAACCCCAAGATTCTAATCTCTTTGAAGCTCTATTATCCAAGACGTTATTAATGAAATCATATTCACCGCGTCCATGTTCTAATAGAACAATACGACCACCAGGTTTTAATAGAGTTGCAAAATTCTCCAAGGCTTTAACGGGATCTTGATGAGAACAAAGACCAAATGCTTCGATAATTGTATCATATTTTATATCAGAGTTCTTTGGAGTGACATTTAGTTGGTTATTTTCAACGTCACTAACAGTTATACTGTTAGTAGTAGCAGTAGCAGTACCAGCTAACTCAACAAGATCTTCAGCTTTACCAACGACAAATGCTGCATTCTTATAATTTGGGAAATTTTCTCTAAACTTCTTGTTTGTAATCTCCATCATCTTTTCACTTGAATCCAAAAACGTTATAGATTTAATATGTTCCATTGCCATATATTTAATGTTTCTACCAGTACCACATGAAACTTCTAAAACATCTCCACGACAATGTTTCATTAACCATTTACGTCTTTTACCCATAAATACCAATTTTTCTTCCCAATCGATATCATTATCATAATCTTCAGCCTTGGAATCATAAAATGTTGTAGTGTCTCTTGGTGGAAGTATCTTTTCATGTGAATGGTTTAAACCTTTAACTTCAACAACTATATCATCAAAATTTGTTATACCTTGTTTTTTCAAATTTTCATACTCTTTTAATTTTAGTTCATCTCTATGACGAGATTTACCCGTTAATGTTTTCCATCTAAGCATTTCATATTCATTTATTTGACCTTTTGAATTCATCTTCCCAGTAATATCATCAAGTTCTTGATCCTTCTTATACAATCCACCCATATATTTATAACCAAGGTATAAGAACACAGCATAAGAACCAACGTAGTACCATGTCATCTTCTTTTGGAAGTCCTTTGTACGGAACTTGGCCCACCAACGGACATACCAAATGGGAGATTTCATCTCTTGTTGAAGTTTCTCCAATTGGATCTCTTCTTTAGTCTTGGTCCTTTTCACATGGGATGAAGGGGCCTGATAAAAACTGGATCCATGACGGAGTGATAAACCCAATGAAGTAGGTCTATGTGGAAATGGCCTCAGAGTCAGTCGAAGCATAGCGCCGTGGAGCTTTCTTTGTCTACTAACTACTATTGCTAACTATTTGATGATACAATTTTTGTTTTTCTTTTAATTTTACCTACATCAACATCAAAACAAATAGAACAACAACAATGGATAAAGATACTGAAATAGCCAGCGGCTATTTCAAATTCATAGATCTTAACACTGCAATTACAAAGAGAAAGATCAATAGAGATGAATTGAAAAGATTATGTAACATCTCTGATCAATTGGATAATGAATTATATTTCAATCGAATTAATACATTGACAAAGGAACAATTTATAAGTAAGATTACAATGATTAAAATGGCTCCAATAAAGAATATCATGTCATCTCCATTGAATTTACCAATGTCATCATCATCATTACAATCCTCTGAATTCAACGATATATCCATCGATCACAACAATACAACTGTATTAGATCAATCAAGTGAGCCATTCAACAAGATCTCAGATTTATAAAAGTTTTATATCTCCATACTTTTGGGTAAACAAACCCAATGCCTTAATTGGGAACATGAATCTATAATTTGGATATTCAATTGCACATGAATGGTTAAAAACTCCCTCAACGTTTTCATATTTCCATCTTCCGTCTCCACTTTGTCTTTGCATCAACAATCTAATACCTGATTCTATAACAGATCTATCCGGATAATCAGCCAATATCAATCCAATGATTGCCCATGAAGTCTGTACAACCAACGATGATTCGCTCTCGACATAAGTATGAAGCTCTGAACTCTTCATACTTTCACTCCATCCTCCATCTTTTCTTTGTCTCTGTACCAAGAATTCACAACCTTTTCTAACAACTTGACTATTGCTATAATTTTCTTCAACGGTATTCAGAGCTTCAAGGGCAAACATAGAGGCATATGTATAACAGATACCCCAACATCCATACCATGAACCATCGGATTCTTGGGATTTTTTGATATATCTTATAGCACGATCAATTGCTATACTGATCTCCTTTGAACGATAGTTGAAATTTGAATCAGATCTAATATATGTCAATCCAAGTACAACCGAATCTGTACATTCAACATATGGATATTCAACCATTATATTGGCAAATACTTCTGCTGGATTTAGATTTTCTAATAATGGTGTGGATTTGATACGTTCATAGGTTGCAAATGATCCAAATTCAAAATTACCAACGTTTTGTAAAGATAATAGGATATCAACAGCTTGACATAATCTTTCTTCTGATATCAAATCTCTTAGTTCCTTGAACTTTGAACTATTTCTAACCATCATTATAGCCTTGATTGATTCTGCAGTACAATCACTCACAGTATAACCTTGTTCCTTAGTACTAAATGGGAATCCACCAATTCTTTTATCCCTAAATGATCCATCAACACAATCTTCTGTAAATTGGGATCTAATCAAAAAGTTATAACCTTTGGTTATAATGTCCCTATATTCATCCAATTCTGCTAATCCTGCATTGAAAAGGTATTGAATTGCAAATGCACAATCCCAAACTTGTCCACCATTTGTACCCATAACTGTTAAACCTTGAATCCCATGGAATAAACATTCTTTAAACTTGTTCATTATATCTTGAAACAATTCAGAGTTGTTCTCTTGATCAAATACAACAATCGCATTAAAAGCTGCATTGACAGGTGCAATTGAAAGATTTTGAGTATTTTGCAATTCTTTCAAGATTAAACCATAAGTAAACCGTTTTAAAGATTTTAATAACCAATTAGGTCTCCATTGTTCCCATTTAGAAAGTATCTTGTTTGCAACATTTAGAACAGTTGTATGTGGATAATAAAGATCAACTCCACAAACATCATCTCTATGCCTTGAGAAATCTATCGAATCATAATCCTCCTGTCTATAGATCTCACTTCTTAATTCCCGTAACAACGGATCTTCCGGACATTGAACCCTTGAAGCACTCAGATACCCCAATGGTAAATAGATAGCACGGGTATGAACCCACCATCTTCCAGGATGAATAGGCAACGCATACGGTAGGGCCCATAGCTCCGGAGGTGCAGGATTAACACCTTCCCATTTATAAAGATTTAAAACACTTAACCATGCTTTACCCCAATGTGGAACCCTTATTGCACCTCCAAGTTTCAACAGTGTCTTCCTGGCTTTTATACAAACGGGATGATCTTTTGATAAACCAAGAATCCTCAAGATAACATAGTTTATAGTCGTACCAAAACATGTTGATTTATCAACAGAATGAAGACCCCAACCTCCATCAACAGGATGTGAAGTGTTTACGATATATCGTATCAATTCTATTCTTTCATGTTCCGGTATCGTAGTCTTGGAGAAATAATGTGCAACGACATAACCAATGGTCATAAACATTGGACCTTGATATTGCATTGGGAATATTCCTGAATCTTGTTGTAAATATCCAAGGAAAGTTGCACCATTTTTAGCACTTTGTAAAGGAGATCCATTAACAGAGGGTAAAATTGGGAATTCTTCAAGCTCAAGAGCATATTTGACAAAATCGGATTGTGGTGTTTGTTCTGAATCTTCTTCTGAAAGGTATTCCCATCTCGTAGCACCAAGTTCAGTTGAAGTTAAACGCCACCGTGAAGGATCTGTCTTGGGTAGTCCAATCGTATCAGAGTATTGTGGCATCGTTCACGTGTACTGAGACCTTTGATATGCTGTTGTGTTTCCTTGTTTTATTGATTATTGATATGTTATTCTGCTTCGTATAGCTTAACAGTCTCGAAGTATTTATATGATAATCTACTCGTTTACATTTTCTTGTCGTTTGATTTTCTTAGTGTTTGCTTAATCTCCTGTTGAGCTGCTTAAACATAGAAAAGTGCGCTTAATACTTTTAAACGCAGAGCTACTTTGAAATTGGTGTAAGATATTGTCTCTTGACAGAATAATTTAAGTATATGTGGCACAGTAGATAATCAAAGATACGGCCGTGCCGTGCAGCAGTGTGGATAAAAACAAAGGAGCAGTATAAATTGTAAAGCAACTGCAAATTAATTCACAATAACAACCCAATTACAACATCAATTGAACAACAAAACCCATCTCCCTCAAATATGACACAGAGAGACATTCTTCCAAAGACGTTTAAACCGATTCATTACGATTTACACGTCTCTGATATCAATGTCAAAGATAACACTTTTAAAGGCTTAGTTACAATTCAACTGGAGTCATTGGAGACAACTGATGAATTGATTTTACATGCTTCAAAACTTGAATTCATTGAGTATAACCTCAAATATTCATTGAATAAGATAGAGGCAACTGTGTCAATTGATTCAATTGATATCAAGGAACAAAATGATACCGCTGTTTTTAAACTAGGTGAAAAGATTCCATCAGGTTCAAAAGTTACATTGGAAGTTAATTACAAGGCACAGATAAAGGAGAATATGAATGGATTCTATCGTTCAGATTATAAGGATGATGAAGGAAACGATCAAGTGATGCTCTCTACCCAATTCGAGGCAACAGAGGCTCGTTCCGCATTACCTTGTCTTGATGAACCAAATTTGAAAGCAACGTTCCAACTGTCGATCGAAGTGGCTAATGACTTTACAGCACTGAGTAACACTCCGATGATTTCATCCAAATTGGTCAATGATGGTAAGAAGAAGGGACTTGTTGAATCTTCAGAGTTAAAAATTGTCAAATTCGAACAAACTCCAATAATGAGTACATATCTATTTGCATGGGCAATTGGTAAGGTTGATTATATCGAATCGTTTACAGAACATTCATACGATGGTAAAAAGTTACCTGTTCGTATCTATACACAAAGAGGAATATCTTCACAGGGCCAATTCGCACTGGAAGTGGCTACAAAAGTTGTTGATCTTTTTTCAAAAGTGTTTGATGTTGACTATGTCTTACCAAAATTGGATCTTATCTCTGTACCAACGTATTCGCACAATGCAATGGAAAATTGGGGACTTGTCACTTTTAGACCAACTGCTCTCTTGTTCGATGAATCAAAGAGTTCTAAGAAATATCAGAAGAAAGTGGCATATGTCGTTGCCCATGAATTGGCCCATCAATGGTTTGGTAACCTTGTGACGATGGATTGGTGGGATGAACTTTGGTTAAACGAAGGTTTTGCAACTTGGGTCGGATATTACGCAGTTGATCAGTTGTTCCCTGAATGGAAAGTCTATGACGTCTGTATTTCCGAAGATCTACAAACTGCACTCGTTGCTGACTCTTCAAGAGGTTCACACCCTGTGGAAGTTCCAATCCAAAACTCTGCTGACATTGACCAAGTCTTTGACCATATCTCCTATTTGAAAGGTGGAAGTATCATCAATCAATTGGCACATACCATCGGTGTGGAGAAATTCTTATCTGGTGTCTCGCATTATTTGAAGAAGCACAAGTTTAACAATGCAAAGACAGAGGATCTATGGGCATCTATATCTGAAGTCAGTGGCGTTGATTTGGTGACAATGGCAAACAATTGGATCACAAAGATTGGATTCCCATATGTCTCTGTCGAGAATGTTGAAGATGGTTCTTTGAAAATTACTCAACATAGATTTTTAGCTGCTAATGATGCAAATACAGATGAAGATGAAACAATTTGGTGGATTCCATTGAACATTTCAATTGGTTCAAATGATGATCAAGTTATCAAAAAAACATTGAGTGAACGTTCAATAACAATTACCGAGTTAAACACTGATGAATTTTATAAGATTAACAAAGATTCAACAGGATTCTATCGTGTTGTTTATGATTCAAAATCATTGGAATTAATCAAACAAAACTTAGATAAATTATCTGCAACTGATAAAGTTGGTATAGTTAGTGATTTGATTACAACTTCAACTGCTGGATTGACAAAGACATCTGATGCTTTGGAAATAATTTCTATGTTCAAAGGAGAAACTGAATACATCGTTTGGAATGCAATTTTATCTTCACTTTCTCAAATCTCTGGAGTTTGGTATAATCAACCAAAGGAAGTTAAAGAAGCATTGAACAAATTCATCAAAGATTTGATTACACCAAGTGCACTGAGCTTTGATTTTGAAACAACACCTGAAGATTTCCTAGTTGCAGATTTAAGAGTTAAACTTTTAACTGCAGCAGTTGGAGCTGGTGTTCCAGAAGCAGTATCACAGGCAAGAGAATTATTTGTAAAGTTCAAGAATGGAGACTCTATCGATCCTTCTTTGAGAGGTGTTATATTCGAAGCAATAGTTAGTTCAAAGGATGCAACAGAAGAAGATTGGAACTCGGTCTATGAGATCATCAATACTCATAAGACATTGGATACACGTGAGATTGTACTTGGTGCCCTGGGTACGGTTTCAAACCCAACTTTAGTGAAGAAATCTATCGAATTGATCCTTTCAGATGAAATTCCAATCATGGATGTTCAATTCGTTGCAGTTCCAATTTCAAAGAACAATGCAGGACGTGATTCACTATGGGAATATTTCTCTAGTAATTACGATGCAATCTATAACCGCTTGAATGCCAACAGAGTTGTTTTTGATAGATTTGTTAAATTTACATTGGGTCATTATTCTACGGAGTCAAAATCCACTGCTATCGAAGAGTTTTTCTCCAAGAAGGATATCTATGGATTTGAGAGATCCGTCGAACAAGTCGTTGACAGTGTAAAGACCAATACTAAATGGGTTGAGAGAGATGCCGATGACATTGCTGATTGGTTAAGAAAGAAGGGATTCATGTGAATATCTTTTTGTATACCAAATGAATAAATCGAAGTCAGAATTCTATATGTAGTAATTACTCTATTGGGACATTTTAGAAAGTTTCAAATAAACCCCCCGCGCTCATAATTTTAAGGAGCCAAAAAAACACTTCACACAAAAGAACACACAAATAGTAGACAGCAATTTGATTGATCATTCAATAACAAATCACCATCAAACATCAAACCAGAAATGTCCGTTTCACTCGGTAGAACTCTTCGTAATGCCTGGAAATCCGGCTGGCAACGCTATAAGAAACAGATGAACTCCATTGGAGATGCCCGTGCTGGTACGCTGATTGGAATTGACGACTACGGTAACCATTTCTATGAATCCCATGACCCAGTTGATATTCATCTTAGAACTCGTTGGGTCGAATATAAGGCTGATAAATTCTGGGATGTGTCCCAACTTGAACCAGGCTGGCATTATTGGTTGGGTTATGGTACCAATACCCCACCAAATAAGCTTGAAGGTGACGAGAAGACCGTCAGGGCATATCAGGTAAAACCTGTTCATGATGAGAACTGGACAGGAACCACCGGTGCCTATGTTCCATACAACACCGCAAAGCCTAAGTTTACCCATTGGACACCTCATGTGTCTCAGAGGGAGAGCAGTTGATCATCTCAGTTGTGTACTTACTTATTTATTCACCTATTTATACTATCTATTTATTATACTATTTATCAAGATTATGATCTATGTCAATCTATCTATATATATTGATATTACTGACCACTTGCAAATGTAGCAGCAACGATCAATGGGAAAACAACAGTTGCATCAGCATAGATCTTTGTAGAATGAGCTTCAGCTTTAATCTTACCCCAACTAACAGCTTCATCAGGTCTTGCACCAGCATCTGAACCATCAAATTCTTGACCAGTGTTGATGAAAACGGCATAGTCTGCACCATTTCTCATTAGACATGCGTTACAGATATGATGCTTAACCAAACCACCACCTAGAAGGATCATACCGGCACGTGTTGCAGCCATTGACATTGAATTGATCTTACGAATATCTGCAACGATATCAAGACGTAGTTGTTGTGGAGAAGCCCTGAAAGTGTGGAAGAAGAGCATATCACCGATGGAACCATCGGTAATGGCTGGACAGAAGATTGGAATATCGTTCTTGTAGGCCCAATATAGAACGGATGATTCATCGTTGATCTCCTTACCCAATCTTCTGATAAGTGCGGATGGTGTTAGAACAGCTGGTGAACCTGCATCGAGACATTCAGCACCAAGTTTCTTTGCAGCTTCTGTTTGCTCTTGTAGTAAAGTATCGAGGATAGGAACGATCCATTCTTCAAAGAGACAATAGTTGTCGTTTGGAACAAGTAAGTTACCGATACGGTTCATTCCTTCTTCTCTTAACTTTTTACCTTGTAAGCTGAATTCACCTAGATAAGTTGGAGCAAGACATTTGATCAAATCCTCCTCTATACCACCTGCAGTTGCAACAATAGCACTCACGTGCTTATGTTGTACGAGGTATCTCAACGTGTCTCTGAGACCAGATGAAATAAGATTAGATGTATAACCCATAAACACAGTTGTTCTTTGATAACCTTCATCATCAAATTCACCGGTTTGTTTATGCTCTTCCAATTCATCCCTATGGACACCTCTCCATTTTCTCATCTCATCGATGATTTCACAGCCTTTAGCAACAGAAGATGCTTGGAAACCCATTGTCTTCATACCTTTGATCAGATCAGTGGCACGCATGTTCACAGCTTCTGGCTTGGAGTAGTCGATACCTTCGACTTTGACAAAGTCATCTGGCACTGGGACAGAAGCCTTGAGGACAGCGTCTGAGAGCATGTCGGGGAGTTCATTGTTCTGCTTGGACATTGTGTATGGCTGTTGTGTTTCGTTTAAGTCAAGAGCGAGGTCTATTACACTGAAGAGAGACACTGGGGACGTTTATATACAAAATAATTGTAGCACGAGATGAGATCACATCAAAATTTTAACTCGCAGCCCTGTACTGCACACGCACGCCATAGAAAAAGGAAAAAGCGAAAAAGACGAAACATAGAAACTCGAACCGCCGAAGTTGACTGCCAGATTCCGACTCTTTATCGCCACGTGACCAATAATTCCGACGCTCGATTCCGACTTCTCTGTTTCCGAATTTCCAGAAGGGCGTTTATCATCTCCTTCTCCGTTTCCAGCCGCGTGCTGGCTGCGCTCGTGCTGCTTTACCCCCTGCCCGCCACTGCTGCTAACAAATTACTTGCAATTACTGCAAGCCTCCTTGCGATAGACGAAGATTAGCAGCTATACACGATAAATTACGGGATATTGTCCTTATTATACTGGGGCTCGACCGACCCGTTTCGAAATTCTCGAGAAATTGTTCCACTGTCCTAGTCAGATTATTATTTAACAGCTTGTATTGTTTAAATTGACTTGCCAAGTACTACACTTACTCCACAAACTCTCTCTATACGACAACTGTCTTTATCATCACTACGAACTACCGTCTCTCCAAATGTCAAACAAATCTGAATTTGATTTCGAAAAGGCAGAGGTTGCAATGCGTGATGCATTCAACTTATTCCAACTCGGTGCTGCAATGTTGAAGAATGAGAAGGCATCTTCTTCTCGTACATCAGTTCAACAGAAGAGTACTAAGAAGTCCTCCAAGGGTCAATCCAGAACCCATTTCAGAGAACAATATTTCCCAAGTGAAAATGACCAATTGACCACTGATGATGAAAGTTCAGTCGATGATTATGTCAATCTAAAGAACAATGAATCACAATCATCTGACAATTATAAATCTAGTGACTATTTTTTGAAATATTCTCAGGATTATCTTGATTTTACCGCTGAAAATCCAACAACTTTCCACGTTGTTGAACATTTTGCCCAATTACTCGAATCAAAAGGTTTTAAATACCTTTCTGAAAAAGATGATTGGGGTTCGTTGAAACCAGGTTTATACTTTACAACTAGAAACGGTACAAATTTAGGTGCTTTTGCCCTCGGTGAAGACTGGAAACCTGAATATGGTTCAGGTATTATCGGTGGTCATATCGATGCTTTGGCAACAAAATTGAAACCTGTTTCTAAAAAAGCCAAAGTCGACGGTTATGAACTTTTAGGTGTGGCCCCTTATGCTGGTGCACTATCACCTGCTTGGTTTGATAGAGATTTAGGTGTCGCTGGTAGAGTCCTTGTCAAGGTTAAAGATTCTTCTTCTTCTTCTTCAACCGGCTTCAAAATCGTCTCTAAATTGATCGATTCTTCACCAAAACCAATTGCAAGAATCTCAACTCTTGCTCCACATTTTGGTGCTGTTGCAAATCCACCATATAACACTGAAACTATTGCAATCCCTGTTATAGCTTTTTCTCCAGGTCCTGATGTTGAACCATCTGAAGAGGAGAAAAAAGCCCCATTATTTGGTAAACATTCTCTTGAACTCTTGAGATACATTGCATCTTTAGCAAAAGTTGAAGTTAAAGACCTTGTTACTTTAGATTTGGATCTATTTGACGTTCAAAAGGGTACTTTTGGTGGATTAAAGGAAGATTTCATCTATGCTCCAAGAATTGACGATAGAATTTGTTCATTTGCTGCTCTTCATGCCTTGTTGGAATTTGCCGAAAAGCCAATTCCAAAGGGGACTTTTAACCAAGTCTTCTTATACGATAACGAAGAGATTGGTTCTTTGACTAGACAAGGTGCTAAATCTAATCTGATTACAAGTATCACCGATAGAGTCATTGCAAGTACTCAAGAAGATTCCTCAAATTTCCATTCTCTTTCAAAAGTTTCGTTTGCAAATTCAATCATCCTTTCTGCAGATGTTACACATTTGTTAAATCCAACCTATAAAAATGAATATCTAGAAAATCATTATCCACTTCCAAACGTTGGTATGACAATTGCATTGGATCCAAATGGTCATATGGCTACTGATTCTGTTGGGTGGAGTTTAATGGAAGAATTAGCAAAGATTAACGATGATAACTTGCAATATTTCCAAATCAAAAACGGTGAAAGATCAGGTGGTACAATTGGTCCATCAATCTCAACTTTAACTGGTGCTAGAACAATCGATTTGGGTATTGCTCAATTATCAATGCATAGTATTAGAGCTGCTACTGGTTCAAGAGACGTTGGTCTTGGTGTTAAATTCTTCAGAGGTTTCTATCAAAACTGGAGAAATGTCTATGACTCCTTTGGTGATTTGTGAATAACAGTAAAGTACTGTACTCTTGAGTAGATCACATAGCGTACAGTGAAATACATGATTTTTGAAGTATGACAGTCGTAGCTTAGAATGAATAAGCAGAGTTCATATACTCTTACGATGGCGTAAGGGGAGCAAAAAAAATGACGACAACTGCAGGATTCGAACCTGCGCGGGTAAACCCAAAAGATTTCTAATCTTTCGCCTTAACCACTCGGCCAAGTTGCCTTTTTTGAAAGTTTTGAAAGTGGTGTTTGCCTCACCGAGTAAGGATGTGGCTCGGTACATGCACGAAATTATGAGCATTTGTCCCTGAGATCTACGTTTCGGTAACAACAGCTATAGCTGAGATCTGAACAACAATATTGATGAACATGTGCATATGGCTTGAATATTAGTACACTTCCATTAAAGCCAAAATGGGGAAAGCTACTGTCACTACCGACCTATGTCTCTTTGATCTTGACGGTACGATCGTGAATACTACAAATGCAGTGGAAAGAATCTGGAAAGATATGTGTAAAGAACACAACGTCGAGTTGAATCAACTCTTTGAATATGCACATGGTAGAAGAACTTCAGAAACACTTGCACAGTTCTTCCCCAAGATAGACAATACCGATAACAAAGGTGCATATGAATTTGACGGTAAGATCGTTAATCAATACGGCCATCTTGTCGAAGTTATTCCGGGTCATTCTCAACTGCTTAACGGATTAGAATATGGTAAATGGTGTATTGTTACAAGTGGAAACAAAAAAATCGTATTTGGTTGGTTTGATCACCTTTTAAGCGATGTGAAGAGACCAGAGGTATTT
>JAJLRR010000010.1:107173-127703 GCA_030567175.1 Williopsis lachancei
CGATGGTCGATGTTAGCCTACCTTGGTAGTTGGATATCGTTACTTATCTAGTAAAGAGATAGATATCTTTGATCTGATCTGATATACGTAAATATGATAACAAATAAGTTTCTTCAATTAATTAATGATCTCAAAAGAGATCGCGTCATGAACTTAGGAAAAAGATCATGACAATCAGATCTGTATTTATATCCATCAAACTTTAATCAATAAATGAATAGAGTTCAATATGACATAAACCCAAATCTAACTAACTGTATAAAAAGGTATAAAAAGATATATAAAAAGTGGGGAATAGCGAATACCCAAACATCCGAACATACAACGACGACAACATCAATGTGGTAGTGGAACACCACATGAAATTTTCAAAATTGGTGTTTTCCTCCTCGAGTAAAAGCGCGACTCCGTACATGCACGAAATTATGAGCGTTTGTCCCCGAGATCTACGTTTCGGTAACAACAGCTATAGCTGAGATCTGAACAACAATATTGATGAACATGTGCATATGGCTTGAATATTAGTACACTTCCATTAAAGCCAAAATGGGGAAAGCTACTGTCACAACCGACCTATGTCTCTTTGATCTTGACGGTACGATCGTGAATACTACAAATGCAGTGGAAAGAATCTGGAAAGATATGTGTAAAGAACACAACGTCGAGTTGAATCAACTCTTTGAATATGCACATGGTAGAAGAACTTCAGAAACACTTGCACAGTTCTTCCCCAAGATAGACAATACCGATAACAAAGGTGCATATGAATTTGACGGTAAGATCGTTAATCAATACGGCCATCTTGTCGAAGTTATTCCGGGTCATTCTCAACTGCTTAACGGATTAGAATATGGTAAATGGTGTATTGTTACAAGTGGAAACAAAAAAATCGTATTTGGTTGGTTTGATCACCTTTTAAGCGATGTGAAGAGACCAGAGGTATTTATCACCGCGGAAATGGTAACAAAGGGCAAACCAAACCCGGAGGGGTACCTCAAAGGTGCAGAGTTATTGGCCGAGAAGAATAAACTTGAAACCAAGAGTGCAAAGACTATTGTCTTTGAAGATGCGCCAGTTGGTATTGCAGCGGGTATAGCTGCTGGATCTATGGTTATTGGTATCGCAAGTGGATTTGATGCAGACCTGCTATATAAGGCCGGTGCTACATACGTTGTGAAAGACTTGTCACATGTCCATGTAATCGATGGATCAACGATAGAATTAGAGATAGACTACGTCGATAGAGCTTAAAACGTGTATAAAGTGTTCTATATTGTATGATTTCATGTGATGTATTTACAGAGTTTTTAGACTTGGATATGCAGGCTTTGACTTATTGGGTGGCTGTCTTGATAGAGTCAACTTCACGATGTAGCTCTTTATCGAGAACATAACGTTCGTAAAAATGGAATATCTCGAACCCAACCTCGATCATGATCAAGTAGATGATAATCCATTCCAGTCTGGTACCCTTTTCATCGTTCAGAGTTTGCATTAATGCCTGTGATTCATCAGTGGCATAATCCAACTTCTTGTTCAGGATGGAGATTCTAGGTGAGATATCCAAGATGTTCGAGACTGCTTTATATATCCGCTCCAAATTTGGCTCACTCCAATAAAGATCTGGGATCTCAATCAGCTCAGAGTAGAGGTTGAGCTTTCCTCTTAAAAGGAATAACCTTCCAGTTGATCTGAGTAAATCCTTTTCTGTGATTGTCAATTTCTTACCTAGACTTAAACCTTCTGTGAACTTCCTCGTCTGTAAGATATGTCTCTCTAGTGCGTTTTCCAGTATAGCTAATCTAGTTGATCGAGATAAACCACTAGAAAAAGCCGCTTTATCCAAGAGAATCTGTTCTCTATGTGGCGAGTTTATAATAATAGTTTCCGTTATCAACTGACTCTCTCCATCAGGATTGCTCAGTTCGATATAATCCATGTCTTCAGATTCAGGATAGTCATATTTCGATATCATAGAGTCATTAAACAATGGTAGGACCTTATGCTCCATTGTGTCTTCATCTAATCCCCATCCAACAATTGTACCATTTTCCAAGACCAAAACATCATGAGTGTCATTATATTTGAAGTGTAACATCTCATTAGGAATCAGGACTTGTATACCCAATGCGTTTTTTTCAATGATATTTGAAAGGTTGTACTTTTCACAGGAAGTGAACGTTGTGACAGGTTCTACTGTGTACTGTTCTTCAAGTTCTTTAAGAACCTCTCTATCCTTCTGCTGCCATTCTGTTCTCTTTGTGCGACGTAATATCTGCGATGTCGTCCGACGAGTAGTCTTGAGAGTCTTTGTCTTACTTCTGGGTAATGTTGTGGCTGGTTGCTGAGTTGCGCCTTGTAGAGCCAACCTAGAGTATGAAAGGGACCTTGAAGGTGTCACAATAGATACCTTGGCGCTAAAGGTCCGCGTCAAGTGCTTCAATGTCAACATCGGTAAAAGATATGTGTAGCTTTGGATAGTGATTACTGAGAACTTGAGAGCAGAGTGTGTGTGTTCAGAGAAACTAGTGGTCTTGATAATGATGCATTGGTTATTCTTGTAGCGTCAGCGGCTCATTTAATGTCAGATCAACCAATTATCAACTTCCTTTGATACACCCGGACACCACAAATATCATGAAGTGCCACATAACAATTATTATACTAAGCTGCAGCAACAGCAGCTAGACGTACAGCAAAGTACAGGAAAACTGAGCTTCTCCAGGCCTTTTTTTATTTCCTGATTGGGATGTCTTTGTTATTACGTGCGCAATTATACGTCGCACCCCAAAAGCTTTGGGACCCTGGGTTACTTTTTCCTTTGCTGTTTAATGTGGTGTACTGCTTGCAGGGTCTACAGACTACCAAGCTCACCTAATCATGTTATGATGGGAGTGATCATGAACCGAAGTGATTCACGAGTTATCTGAACAACTAGCTAGCTAGCAGTTTGCCAATCTGTTGCATGCATGTAATTTTATTATCAATATTACTAGTGTTGTGCGCGTTGAATCTTTATGATCAGGCTATTATTATATGTTGACAAGTTGTAGTTTGGTATGATGTATCAAATTATGGCCCACGTGATCCTTATCCTGAATCCTGATACGCAATTCGTATAATATGTTGCAAGTACAGCTCAATATGGATCTCGACATTAACTGGACCATGAGATTGCAGACATTAGCTGATAGCTGTTATGCGTAACAGAGGCTTATAAGACAACTTACCCAAATGAGCTAGCACAGTTAGCATTTTTGTGAATCTCTTACACAGAGACCCAAGTGAGTTGGTGAATTATGGTTATCGAAAACCTGCACGCAGCATCATGATTAAGCTCACGTGCTGAATTATACCTCATCTAACTGAGCATTTCAGATATCTATATTCTAATCTATACTTGGTAGCATAAGGCCGGAAGTCAATGACAAGATGTCTTTCGACAGCTAATATATTCAATATCCAGAGCCTTTAGGTCCATCGAGACGTTTAAAAGGATCATGAGCTGATCGGTATTACCAGCCGTAGTACATAATATAATATAAATGGTGCTCAAAAACCACGCCGACTGTTACTTTTCAATATATAAAGCATCCAATTCTTCAGAACAACTTTTCTTCTGACGTTGTACTGTGTCCCCAGCTAGTAGATCTTGCTTCTGTTTCCTAATATTTTCAGCAGCTAGTATAGGTATAAGAAACAAACCAACGTAATACGTATACGACGCGTAAAAATATCACACTGTTCCTTAAGCAAGTTGAGGCATGAGATAGAACTATGACGAGCTTTTATATGAGAGTTTGAGATAAAGACACACTCACGATTCATTAACAAAGACACGTTGGCGTTTCTAATGCATGGAACTGCGGACGCACATCTCGTTCAGCCTTTCAATATCAAAGACGTCGTTCACGTGTTGATCTGGATCATGGTTTGTTCTCAGGAATATTGGATTAATGGGCGATGATGACATTATATCGGGCACTCAGAGTCTGAGCCAATGGCCATATCGATTCTTTGATTATGATTGCAGCTAGTTCTCATAGACAAGATCGAGTACACAAGCTAACTAGGCCACTGGAGTCTTGACTCTTTCTGTGCTTTAAAGATCTACCAGCTATGTGGCGCCTTGACTTGGAGATGTCCGATATTCATGACGTTGCGACCAGGTCGCGCGGTTGATAAAACCATCTCTTCCACGCGGTATCATATTGACCTGCACTAATAATTAGTGAGCTCATGTTTGACCGAGGCTTTGTAATTAGGCGCTCTGGGCTTATAAGTTGCAGCCTCGTTATAAGACGTATTATAAAAAGTCTTGTCTTTCACTCAGTCTCAGTGCACTATTATTAAAAGTTCCTAATAATGACTATATTGAATCAGAATATAATATAAACGCGAGCTGGTTGCATGACTGTCCAGCGTATATATTATGAGGCTTAATGTCAAATATGAGAAATGAGCAACGTGACACGTCGATTCACACGTGACGGCGACACTTCTGACTGATTCGTGAACTGTGACTATATATTCATATCTGCACTGAGCTTTGCCGAGTGCACAACTTTCATATTGTTGTAATGTTTGTTCTAATTATAGGCGACAGGCTGTGCTTCTTGCTCCAGACGTTACTTATAGATCAGTACAGCGGCATAACCAAAAATTTCGCTTTGTAGGGGCCACACAGAACTATACAGTTAGTAGCAGCTGTAGCATATGAGCTCAACTAGTTATACGTCATACTTTAAGCTTATAAAGGTCGTGTTGCTTTACATAGAGGCAGGTTTAAACCAGCCTGTATCTCTGTTGAGCAATGCCGGTCCCATAGCACATATCACCAGCTTATATGAGCTATACAGCGCAGAGCCAGTGAGTTCAGAAGTTGTAGAGGGTTGAAGGAAGTACACAAGAAGAATCTTGTATGCAGCAGCTTCTAATTCCACTACCGACGTTCTTAACTGCGCGATAAAAGCTCAAAAGCATGAAACACCTGTTATTTCAGCTCAAGCTGGACGTGTATATGTAGATGACGTACCATTATTCATTCCTCTTCCAGCTGCTAATGATTCACTCCATATTGCGATGCTCATCTCAGAAGCTATATATGACCTGTCACATACGTCTGAGCTGCTCAAAGAAGAAGAATCAAAACAAAGGCATTTCGTTTTGGCCCGTGCAGCTACAATAAAAGAGAGATCTGCAGTTCGCGGGCGGACTAAAACTTACATGAAATCTCCAAATGGCTTAAATTGGCTTTGTTCATGTTGTTAATTTCATCAGCAAAATTTCCCATTTCGGAGATGTCAGAGGCGTTTTAACAAACTCGTGATGCGTTAACAGAATTTGCCCATGAGAAACTCTGTTTCTAAATATATATTGCAAAGAGCTGTACTTTTCTAGCTGCTCATGTTATACTAATATGAATGGCTCCCAGTCGAATCAGCTGAAATCGTAGTTCACCACCTGCGGATTTGTTACAAGTTGAAGGGGGGCCGGGGGCAGAGATCCAATTCCATGCTGAGACATCAGCCTAAAACTGGCTCTCCGTTTGTTTCTATTTATAAGACGCGTGCCTTCATCTGCTGCAAATTTACCACAACCAGAAATTACACACAGCCAAAACGTCGTGCTCAGACGTATATTTGTATTTTAGGGCCGTAAAATTTATTAGCGAAACAACAACATCAGCCCAAGAAAAAAAAAAACAAAAACAAACGTTTACCTTTTTTTTCTTTGATCCATATTCCAGATATTTTCTTTAAAAGGTAAGGAAAAAAGTGTAAACAATTTCTTGTATAACTTAGCCGCCCAGATCGACGTGTTTCATTTCCAAGATAATTCATCATAGCCGCCAACCAACTACCCTTGACCAACAAGAAGTGGCCACTTACGAAGAATCTTTCAACTCTATCCTATATACATACACCTCTCCGTTATAAGAGAGAGAGACACACACAGGAACCAGAATCGCACGTTTCAGATCTCAACCCTTCACTGATAGACAATGTGTGGAATTTTTGGTTATGTCAACTACCTAGTTGAGAAGAGCAGAGGCGAGATTGCTGACACCTTGATCGAAGGTTTACAGAGATTGGAGTACAGAGGTTACGACTCCGCTGGTTTGGCCATCGACGGTGACAGACCAAATGAGACTTACATCGTTCGTCAAATCGGTAAAGTTGCCGCCTTGAGAAAAGAGTACCAATCAAAGAACTTCAACCCAGATGCCACCTTCGTCTCACACGCCGGTATTGCACACACAAGATGGGCTACACATGGTCAACCAAAGGTTGTCAACTGTCATCCACAATCATCTGGCGCTAGTAACGAGTTTGTCGTTGTTCACAATGGTATCATCACAAACTACAGAGAGTTAAAACAACTCTTGGAGAACAAGGGCTTTGTCTTTGAATCTGATACTGATACCGAATGTATCGCAAAGTTGTTCAAACACATCTATGACACAAACATCAAGAACGGTAACGAACCTGATTTCAACGAGTTGATGAAGCAGATCGTTTTCGAAATTGATGGCTCTTACGGTTTACTCGTAAAATCTATCCACTATCCAAATGAAGTTGTTGCCACCAGAAGAGGTTCTCCATTGTTGGTTGGTGTTAAGACAGAGAAGAAATTAAAGGTTGACTTTGTCGACGTTGAATTCCCAGATGTCCAAGATGAGTTCAACCCAGACCAACTGAACTTTGAAGGTGCTCAACTCTTGGGCGCTGAGCAAGGTGAGAAGGGTCTTAGACAATCCCAATCAAGAGCTTTCTTGTCAGAGGATGGTATGCCACAACCTGCAGAATTTTTCTTGTCATCAGACCCATCATCAGTCATTCAATACACAAAGAAAGTCTTGTTTTTGGAAGATGACGATATTGCACATATTTATGACGGTGAACTACATATTCACAGAGCTAGAAGAGATGCCAATATCTCAGCTACTAGATCAATCCAAACATTGGAATTGGAATTGGCTCAAATCATGAAGGGTCCATACAAACATTTCATGCAAAAGGAGATCTTTGAACAACCAGAATCAACTTTCAACACAATGAGAGGTCGTATCGATTTCCAAAACCAAGCCGTTACCCTTGGTGGTTTGAAATCTTGGCTACCAACTATTAGACGTTGTAGAAGAATTATTATGATTGCATGTGGTACTTCTTACCACTCGTGTCTTGCTACAAGATCTATCTTTGAAGAGTTGACCGAGATCCCAGTATCGGTTGAATTGGCTTCGGACTTCTTGGACAGAAGATCTCCAGTGTTTAGAGATGATACATGTATCTTTGTCTCCCAATCTGGTGAAACCGCTGACTCTTTGTTGGCATTACAATACTGTTTGGAGAGAGATGCCATTACCGTTGGTGTTGTGAACTCTGTTGGTTCTTCAATCTCTCGTCAAACCCATTGTGGTGTTCATATCAACGCTGGTCCAGAAATCGGTGTTGCTTCTACCAAGGCGTATACATCTCAATTTATTGCTCTTGTCATGATTGCTCTTTCTCTCTCAGATGACCGTGTGTCCAAGGTTGCTCGTCGTCAAGAAATTATCAATGGTTTGCAACATATTCCAGATCAAATAAAGAAAGTGTTGATGCTGGAGGATAAGATCAAAAAGCTCTGTAATGAGGAGTTAGCCAATCAAAGATCTCTTTTATTGCTTGGTAGAGGTTATCAATTTGCTTCTGCTCTTGAAGGTGCTTTGAAGATTAAAGAAATCTCATATATGCATTCTGAAGGTGTTCTTGCGGGTGAGTTGAAACACGGTGTTTTGGCCCTTGTTGATGACCAATTACCAATCATTGCATTTGCAACTCGTGATTCTTTATTCCCAAAGGTCATGTCTGCTATTGAACAAGTCACTGCACGTGCCGGACGTCCAATCATTGTTCGTAACGAAGGCGATGAAAGCATTAACATTGATAATGCTATGGCTACTTTAGAAGTTCCACAAACCGTGGACTGTTTGCAAGGATTGTTGAACATTATTCCATTACAAATGATGTCATATTGGTTAGCTGTAAACAAGGGAGTTGATGTTGATTTCCCAAGAAATTTGGCCAAATCTGTCACTGTCGAATAAGTATATTGCTTTACAGTTTAAACTTGTCATTTTTCACAATGCTTTTGAATTTATAATGAACTCGATGGTAATGTTAATAACAATATAACTGGTCTTATGGTTGACTGTATAAGATATATATATATTATACCCGGTTTTCTTCACTCTAGTTTCCCTTATAGTGCAGCTAGTCCATTTGAGATGGGTCAGCTAGAAGTGATGATAATGATGATATGGAAGACTACAGAACAATGATATATGGGGTTGTGTATTGATTTATCAGGAATGTTATATGTTGATAATGAAAGATCCATGTGTACAACTGTCAACATCCGCACTACATTATAAGCTGAATTAAATCAACATAAACGATATATATTTAATATTTATCTCTCAGTAATGCCAATGTTAATGAAGTCGATGCTTAATTTGTATGTCATAACTAATTATACGCCTCATATTAACTTGGTGCAGCTGTAAGATCGAATGTGCAGAAAAGTAATACAACCCTCAATCGCCGTTTCACAGCTATAATATCATGTGATGATTACCTCGGAAATAGTATTAACAGTGACGGATTTCATATGGAAAATGTTGAAAAACAGGAATTTACACCCCCAAAATTCAAATGTTGACAGCTCCAGATTGACACAAGTAGTTAAGGGGGAGACCAAATGAATTTGAAGTGGACACTTTTTGAGAGACTTTTCCGGCTAAGGTTGGGATATAGATATTAGATTGAATTTTAAAACTTAGGAGAGGTTTATATGGAGTAAATGAAAATGAAGCGACAGTTTCCGTGAGTATGGCTATTTGTTCTATCTTCATACAATGTGTTAATGAGATATTATGTTATAAGCGGTCGATTAGTGCTCCACGATCACGTGATTGTCACTTGACTAGCTTGAACAGAGGACAACAAAAAATGAAGTGCACAATATTACCTAATTCCTCATATCCACGTACCAAATATCTATAGACCTGCAACTTTTGTGGATAATAAGAACCTTTGATCATTGAAGCGTGTAATCCTAGACTTGACTATGCATCAATACATACTGTAGTGCTGCTCTGACAGAGTCTTTACTTCTCAGTGGCAACGTGGATCATTACAAGCTAATGATAAGAGCATCCATAATTATTGTTCCTACTCTAAATATAGCAGTCTGTGTAAGTTCACGAGAGCAGCTAGCATGATATATCGTATAGGTTGGACCGAAGCACGTTGTCTCGATATATTGTGAGATACGTAGTCAACAGCAGCTAGTGTACGTCTTGGTTCTTCATATTGAGTAATGACCAATTATAATTACGGGTCAGCTTAGCCATGCATTAGCATCCAATAGCATAATGACACGATCTACTTACGTTGTCGATTGTATTTAAGAGCTCACTACAGTCACGGTTGACACTTTCATATGCATAGTGCCAAAGTTTAACGGACAGCAGCAATCATTATATCTATCAAGCTGTATAGATAATTAGTACTGCTGCAATGTGATCCGACGTACTGGTTAAATATTTCAAGATTTCCCCAGATTTGACCAATATTTTGTCGTGACATGACCATGTTGAACTGCTTAGCTTTTTAAACTTTGTCGACCTGTACCACACTACGCTTCTCAAATTTATCGGCCGCATGAGGTAAGAATATCATGTCATTGTGTCAATGCATCGAGAGATGTAGATATTGACATGTACAGCTAGCCGGGATCTCATTGTGTAATTATATTGCTTATAGTAACCTCAATGGTATAATATTTAAACCCATGAGTGACGCTACTTGAACCAATACTAGTCTTTGACAGTTTGGCAGTGACGTATAACGGGCCATGGCCGGTAGCTGTACCATACAACGTACACTAACATTAATAGCTGCGCAGTACTGGTTAACAAAAGTCTGGAACCCGATTCAGCGCTTGTTAGATCAAAACTTTAATTTTACGTGCTACGTTGGATGTCATGATTGTTTATAGTTTATAAAGTTGCTACGCAAATCAATATTAAATGATGCATCGGATATATAAGTGACAGCAGCACACATTGACCATCAGTATTGTACACTAGTTATTGCCAAAAGTGTATGATCACAACTAGTGGCTCAATTGAAGTCATAGTATAGTTAATTCAATAGAACAACTGTACACTGTACAGTGTGCATATGACAGCTACAGCGATCATGTGGCGTATTTCTCGTCCATAACAGTGAAGTTATATAAGAGATCATTGCTACTGCATCTAGATCGCTGTTATTTTTATATATAGTACCGACTCAGTTTTGATTCGCCAATTAGTCATACTGTATTATGCCACAGGGTACATAGCATTACAGGGAAGACACAATAACATTACTACAGATAGTTAATAGTAGTGAGCTGCAAATTGACAAGCTTTGCATAAAGATGAGCCGTAGAGCAATAACTAATCGACATGATGTATCTAGTTGAGTCTCGACAGATGCTAGCCGTCAACGTACCGATGCATATGAGACACAATCGATCAGCTGTAATAATTAATGATCGACAGATCTGACTCAAGGAATATCGAGCCGGTATACATAATACGTTTATTAACAGGATTCAGCTACACGTTTCTCTGCATATGAAAGAAGAAACGTTATGTATTTATACTTCATTGACAATAGGAAGTCTTGAATTAATAGCTCGAGTACTGTACACCAGTGTACAATACTAAAATTGATAGGTGACAACCACGTTAACAGTTGTTGAGCTATACTTACTGGTCCCTGGATTGGGTGGCCAAAGTCAAGATGAATACTTTAAGCTGCCGCCATATATTATATCATATAATGAAACAGCTCTTCAGGGCACAAACGGGTGACAGGTAATGGATCCACTATATCATTTCATCTATCTACCAGCATGGGTCCAGGTCTAGATACAGTCATATCGCCCAGTATTCTCGGTTATACTAACTTGTACGTAGTAATTACTATCCCTGAGATGCATTAGCTGCTCAGTGCTGACGACGTAGCTTCATCAAGGAGTCATGAGGACTGCTGCCAATGGACATATCACATATCTCGCCTGAAGACCAAAGTGACGTATTTTACGGGATTTGTGAACGTATATACGAATTAATGAGCATCAGCGTACATTAACATGAACGTCGTACGGAGTACCATTATTCTGTTCAACGTCGGAGTGTTGAGTGGACAAATTTTAAATACTACCGCATGTAGCACAGTACCATATAAATATATGATGATTACATTGGTCTATGGTATCATGATATAAGTTTATAACAATCTTTAAATCTTTCATGACGTACAAACAAAGATGCCCGAGAGCGCTCTTAATATAAATTATTTTCTAATTCGTGTATAAGTTATACAGCTAGACGTCATGCATGAAATCAAAACTTTTATGCCGGTGTTAGTGCTAAGGCGGGCCGATATTAAACTTACGACAATGCAGGATAATTATGAAAGCGTATAATGTTCAAAATAATACGCTAGCTAGTGTCGACTCTTTTGTATAACGATCCACATATCTAGTCTAATTAGTACTGCGCTGCTTAGCATCTCTATCGCATATATACCCATAAAGTAGGGCTTACTGCCCAATAATAATTCAAGTAATAATATATTTACTGTTATACTCTATATTGACGTATTGATGTACCTTGACGTAGGGCGATCCTTGGAGGACCAATTAATAACAGTGCGATCACAATTACTAATTACAGAAATATAGTTTGTATTACGAATATGTTGTAGTGGAAATTAATACCTTAATATGTTATATATATCGTGGTATGATATTAAACAACTGTCAGCTAGTACCAATTAGAGCATATCAGCAGGCCAATTGGACGATGCATGTATCAATATTTAACGGGTTTGTTCTTCTAATCAGCTGGATATATAATATCATATTAACCGAGGCTCAAAGTACAAGCACTAGCAGTACAGAAACCATCACATTTAAGCTTCAATATCAATCATTATACAACATATTTAAAATTAAATTATTAATTACTCAATCTCATGAGTCTCATTATCAAATAACCCCATCTTCACTACGTCTAACTTTCCTACTTCTCATCGTCTTATCACTTCTTGTATTTCTCCAAGAATCAACAGCCCTCTGTATCAATCCACGATGTCCCTGTATCTTAGGATTTTGCCATGCTAAAGTCCATCCAATCGAATTACATTCTCTTTCATACTTACCTCGTTTGCCTGTATATCTCTCTGGTGGCTCCATTGCCCTTGGATAAACACAATTATTCTTTAAAAACTCATCAGGTAATATATCTATATCTATCGGCTTCAAAGGACATTCTATATCAAACATCGTTATAACCTTTTTTCTAGAATAAGAGAACGATAGAGTCTCAACACCCGTCACAGCGTTAAAAGCGATCATTGGCTTTGTTGCCTTTATTGGACCTCTTTGTGTAGGAACATTGTTACCAGTTCCATCACCTACCATACTATCGTCATCAATATTACTACCACCACCACGTCTTGGTGAAGTTAATAACAAATTTGGAGCAGAGCGGGCCCTTGTCTTGGGTCTAACACGTTGTTGTCGATTGATATATCCTGGTCTATATGTGCTTCTAATGGGTGATTTTGATTTTGAATTATTATCTATTGTCATAGGAGTTGAAACGTTACTCACTGAACTTTCAGAAGCTGTTGTTGTTGTATGACCTCGTTCGTTTAATTGTACAATGGTTGCTGATATTGGAGATGGTGAAGGTGAAGTCTGAGGTGTCAAGATGTTATAACCATTATTATAACCATTGGTTGGGAAACTGCTTGAAATTGAACCATTGAAAGAATTGAAAGGACTATTATCATAGTCTGAAATGAACATTGGTTGAAACATCGTTGTATGATCTATAACATTATAGTTATTGCTGTGTTGTATTTGAGTATGAAGATCAGTATTAAAATAACCATCGTATACAATGTTCATATCTTCATTCGATATGCTATAGTCGTGGAAAATTGGTATATCATGTAAATCTGATTCCATTGGCTCGAAATCATCTGATTGAAACCCTGAATATGATTCAACACTAGGTGGATGTTGATTATTATTACTCATATGATCGATCATCTTAGTTGAGTCATGTCCATAACTATACAGCGATATCGTAGCTAGTTGATGTTCATTAATCTGTTGCACTCGACGTCTATCAATTGAATTACCTTCCAATAACACATCCATCGGAGGTTCTGAGCTCATACTTGTACTGTTATATACTTGTTTACTATAACTGTGGGTCTAATATACTGGTTAACAGGTTATTAATCTGTGATTAGCTTATTTGTCTCCGTACTATATGGTCAAAGTCTGTGAAATATATAAAGACCAGAACTTTGAATATCATAAAAACGACGTCAGATACATTAACAGTCAACGTCGATTGAGAAAAACGAGCCTTGATAGTATTATGGTAGTACACAGATGGCCGTTCAGATAATACGGTGATACTTATATACTCCACCAGATCCAGTTCATTGGTACCTAGAATATACTACAGCTCTACTTATTTTATAGCCATCTTCACGAGTTTATAACCTAAACCAAAAGCTAATTCAATTAACTTCCTTTTATAACTGTAAGAATTTGAGATGTGAAACTTGGTTCCAAACTTACAGGCTTGCATCGCATTATTTGTATGGCTATGTGGCTGCATGACATAGTTTGTGGTGCGCATGCATGTAAGTGTGTGTGCAGGCGCGCCATAGGGCATCATACAGCACGCTGGTTGCATATGCATGTATGCACGCAGCATATAGATATAATTGTAAGAAAATTAAGCTCTGCCTCTTCTACTTTCATCTTAATTCTCACTAGTAAGAATTAAGCTCAGCTAGAACCTCACATTGAACACGAACCCTAAATTATAGTTGTCACATTTGGGCAGACCCTGTGGCAGTCTGTTCTAAGGTTCGCAGAACCAGCTTTTGCAGCAGTGGCTTGTCATTCTTCCTCAAACCTTCGGGTCGCTGACACGAACAGCCTGGACACCCAAGGTCCCGTAAGCGGTTATACAAAGACGTAGTCACGATTATATTCAGGGACGGCAGGCAATATATTGGTTGGGCGATATTGTAATCCTGGGGCTCTAGTGCGATCCACCCATTCATCGCTAGAAAATTACTCGAGGAGTACGTATAGTAGTGTTCACCTACTTCATACACTCGTGCATGCAAAGAGCAATGACTTATATATAATTTACGCTGCATACTAGCACAGAATATAATTTAATGCGAAAGAATAGATTTACATGAGTATAATCCAGCTATGATTATCACCAAGCTATATTTGTCTTGTATGGGCGGTATGAATTATATATGATGTCTTATTTTGCCAATCTGGGTGTACCAGTGATCAAGAATCCAGCGCTGCGTGGCCGTACGAGTCGTCTTATGCTCGAATGAATTAGATCAATCTATAATCTGTACGAAGGATCGCCGATATTGAACCAGCTCATGCAATGTAGGGTAAATATATAGGCGTATTATTATAATAAGCGGAGCAACTTATACCCAACTAACCCAGCTCGAGATCTTTAACGCGTCTTGGTCAAAGGCATCGATTTTGCTTTAGCCTCGGATCTTGATGAAGCATGTCATAGAACTAGCGGCATATTTATTATAATGTTCAACATAACCAAGGAAATTGATTAATTGATATCTAGTACTCAAGTTGACATGAGCCAGTATGACCCGTCGAGAGCCCCCTATATTACATTACTGACCAATAATTATAAAATATTCATGTATAATCCACATGAGGCGCTGATATGAGCTGTATAACACAAAATACATTGTTGCTGAGTTGAAATTAGTTCAATATGTACAGCAAATGATCTGCACTAGCTTATTATTATATTTACAGTTCACGTATCGAATACATACAAATCGGTATAGCTAGATGACGGATTTGAATCAGTGATTAAAGAAATTCTATAAAAGTTTAAATAAGAGGTACACTTCAGTACAGAGCCTCGCATTAGAATAGATCTGTCCCAAACAGTACAGAGAAGCATGTGATAAAACCTAATTATTAATATTAATATGACAATATATTAAATATTAAGCATTGGCCGCAAGCTTTAATTATAGTACTATTATAATTACAAGCCACGATATTGTTTTTTGCACCAGCTATAACGCTACGTCGCTAGGGTGAAAACCCCATCCAACGCAGTCGACTGGCGCATGAGCCTTTTCACAGATTTCTCTTGCAGGTGAGCTGCCCAAGCTGTTAAGTAGGTAATGGGGTTAGCAGTATCTACTGACTATTCTTGGGTGAATGACTTGGTGTATTGGTATCTAAGTATATACTATCAGTAAATGGAGGATATGTGGTCTTATATAGACAAGTTCTAGGAGGTAACATGTCACTGTTTGAGTGTAGTATAACCTCCTCACTCATTAAGGCTCCACTACGTGGCCCTTAGTGGATGAGTGTGTCTGTACCTCGGAGCTAAGTGTCCGGAAGTCACGTGGTGACTTCACACAAGCTGCTCCCCGCGAAAATATATTTCAAAAATCCATAAGCTTGCAGCTGCTGGCGCTGCAAAATCAAAGGGCAACGTATAAACCACTATGAAATGAAGCAAAACTGCAAAAGCCTAAGGCTTTTTAACCGGGCATAGTGAAACGAACCTAAGCCTACCATGATATTCAGGAGAGTCTGCTTCCTAATTCTCTTCGATACGATTTTTGATTACGGTCTAGCTTATTTTGAATTCCGAGGTATCGACTAATTCCGGCCAGAGAGGGCTCTAGCTTTTTTATATAATTAGCTTAGAATTAGAATTAGAATACAGCTGCTAGACGTACCAATATTGCAATATGCAATATTCTAAATATATCATGATGAGCTAGTAGTACTCAATATTCGCATGAGGATTAAATAGTACCGCGGGCGATAGAGGGATTATTAATAATAAGTCGACGTCAACTATACATAAATGCAGACATAATTATAATAATAATATCCTAGCTGCTGACGTTAACTAGTCTCTAGCTAGCATTTGAGACGTTACTAGCGATACTAGTAGACGTGTCACGTATGAATAATTGTGATGAAATCAGTACAGCTCAGATATAATTTTTGCATGAGGAATGATGAGCAAAATCAAGACCTCTAGTACAACTAGCCGCTTACCTCAATCAAAAGCACTCATGTATCATAGTAAATATTGTAAGTTATCTACACAGCTATAGTAATGTTGATCGCAATCGTCGTCGCCGATCGCCGACAGGGTATAATGAACTCTGGATGCCGTGAGTCCAGCAATGTGTAGAACCCTTACGACGTACGTCTCTAAAGGGTGAGATGATCAATACCCCAGCACCTTAATTGTTACCAACGCTACACTCTGAAATTTACAACGCTGCCGTTTCTTCAACAACTATTGTAATACACACAGATTGGCTGGCCAATAAATGTGTCCAGGAAGACGTCACAGAATCATCCATGGGTATTATATAAACCTTACTCCTTCGGGTACAAGGACCTCACTTACTTCCCTAGTTATGGCCAGGTCGCTAGCTGATCCTATTCCAAGAAGCACTTTTCAAACGCCTTATAGCTATAAACGATTCAGAAGACAATAACCTTGACATCACCACACTAGCCGCCCAAGGCATACATAGAGTCGTTCGTCAAATGCACACTAAAATTCTGCGGGCTTAATCATTTACTACTCTATATAAGACTGTAGACATTATATACTATAGTTCATCTTAATTAACACGTTTGACAGCTATATCAACTTATATTGTGTACGCAATGATGATCAGGGCCGATTATACATAAGAGCCGATTCAAATCTTGACGTTCTTTCCACTGATCTTGACTGTCTTTCTTTTTTCAAAGCACCGCCAATTATAGCCCCACGATTAGTATGTACTCATATTGGTACAGCTGATACTAATTCTGCTGCAGTAAGCAGCCACTTTTGATCCAATTACAATCGCCATGATACTTCATGATATTTAATGCTAGTTGAAGAAAAGTTGAGTACAAATGCTTCTACCAGATACATTTAATAGAGATTTGAAGAGGAGTTTCGGCTAGCTGAAGTGACGTATACAGTAACACAGTACACTTTAGTGAAGTAAGACGTCGACATATTTGATGTATAGCAGCGTTCAGCCTTCTCCGGTACCACGCCTGGCCTTCAGTACTAGAGACATCCAAATCGTTAATAATTATAATTCTGTTCATTATATACGGCTTAATATTTATGAATCATAATATTTGCATGCGTTACGTCGTCTGCCTTACCGCACCTCATCCAGCATTAGGATACTAGTGTTCATTATTTTAAACCAATGGACTACGTCTTAATATTTATTAATGTTCCGGCATGTAGCATCACCAATTCTTATAAGATGTCCATAGCTGGTATCTATCTCGAACATGTACCTCTTATGACCTCAGTACATCGTTTAGCGGCCAGGAGTATCGATAATTCTTACACTTGAGCTAACTGACGTGAGCCTTGTTTGAAAGAGATTGACACCGATCTATATCAGTAGCCTTAATCACTCATGAAATAAGGAACATATTTAGTACGGAGTGAGCTTTTAATGAACATTTACTAGCTTATACCTCGAAAGTTGATATATAGCACAGCTGAAATCCGACCGGCGAGCAAATCACATAGTTTGCGAAATTGAAACATCTACAAAGCTGTCGATATATTGTCAGTCAATTAGTGCTTGGATAGGTTTATAAATATGGCTGCCAGCTTTTTCTAGCTAGCGCTCTGCTGGAAGGTTCATACTGCATGAAAGCAGCTATAGAAATATCATTGAACGTTATTATACATCTTTCATCTGCAAACGTCGTCAATGTACTACAGCTAAGTAGATGTTGCTTCATGCAAGCCATGTACTCTATTGTAATCGGGATACATGGAAGCTTCCATAAACATTATGGTGAGAAATTATCAGCTCGTCTTAGCAGGCTTCTCTATAATCATGAAATATTAATAATTAATGTATTATGTTAGGATCGAATCTATTATCAAAAAGTTCTTAGCAGCTGGCGTTTCATTGAGCATATAAATAATACCTTATTAAACCATATTACATTTGCCATATATTGCACTGGCCTGTACGATGCTACAGGGAAGGGTTCTAAGTGCATATTTTGCTTGGCTTCAAACTGAACTACATTTAATGCAATATTCACACTATTCTGATAGTCATTAGTGGTCGGGATTTGTTAGGTTTGCTTCATGAGCAGGATGACGTATAACCAGTATTATAACCACCACCTCGGACGCTAAAGCGTCAATTATTACATTATATATTTTAGTTTCAGCTGCAGCGTCGATCGGCCTTTGGCTTAGGTCAAATATATATAGGTTCCGTGGACAGCAAAATATTAGCTGGAACACGCATACGGTAATTTAAGCTGTATGCAATAAGCAGCCACATACGACGTAAGAGCTTTCGACCAATTGTGTGGAAAATATCGACGTTAAGCTATCTTTAGATCACCTTAGTGTCAGTCCGAGACATACACAGACTTCATATCTCTATTGCTATCAATGACCCTGAGTTCTACCAACAATATCGACTAGAGAAGTGGAGGAGAGGTACCATTAATTAGAGGTACGATTAATATCGCGAATTGCCACTCGTAAAATTCTAGCGAGATAGTGAGGGATCATGCATCGAAACACACAAAAAGTAAATATTCTTTAGGCGCACTACGCCGATCAATTCAGATATACAGCTCATCGCAGCAGCTTGCATCAGCACATAGCATCATGCGTCATGGAATTTCCAGTTCGCATGAAATTGAAGAAAGTATGTGTCGAACAGGAAGCAGAGCTAGAATTGGAATAGCTGATAGGTAGATTTGTAGGAGGTCGTTATACATACATACCAGAGGAAATAACTTTTAACGTTTATCTGTATAATGTGAAAATCTATAGCACTCGAAGACTCAATCTTATAATAAATATAGCCATTGAGCTTTGCTAGTGGATCAACTGATTACAGATCTTGGGATGAGAATAATTTAGTGTAACTCGATTCATCTTTATGACACATAATTATAATTGACAATTAACGCCATATAGCTGGAAGTAGCCAAACAGCTATCTTCAAGGGGCTTCAGCTGCCGACAGAGAAGAATATCACAAAGCACCAATACATTGCAGCACCTTGCATTCATAATAAACGAGCAGCCAAAAGGAAAAAGTAAGTTTAAAGTTAGTAGGTACGACGTAGCTGCCTTGAAGAGCGTTTCAAGTCAATAATCTTATCCGATACGTCTACACACCGCTGCAGTTATTTTAATATCAAGGCATCCTCTCAAAACCTTCTTCGATTCAAGTCGGACGCGAGTTTTGCATGGATCACAATGTTATATATCACACATATTCACTATTCGACATTAACGTCAAACTCGAAAAACTGGACACCAGCTCAATATTTCAATCATGATCAACGACTGTAGCCATCTGGATCTAACTTCCAACTCTTCAGCTAATGACTGAATATCTAACTGCGAGCTGAGGATATGATTGGCTCTTTTGAGTGTTGAAGCCCATTAAGAATATAAACGTTTGTATGCAAGAAGGGATCAACACAAGATGTTGCTATAACCACCCAACTCAGTAACTGAGTGCCATATGTTATCGTGACGCTTCATACCAGCTTCATATTATCCGTCATGATATAAACCTATGAGGATTGCATCACTAGAGCCCGAACATTGCGTTTAAACATTTATACATTTGTGAATTAACAGCTAGTTAAAGCACATCTTAGATCGAGTCAGCATATTTCACAACCGGTATCTTTTCTGAACTCAATATCATGCTCATAATCCAGCGTTCCACTTGAAGTACGGCCGCGAATATATATAATTAATCGGTATATAAATGCAGATTGTGGTTCAGTGCACATGTAGATCAGGAAAGCCATCGATTTGAGAATGTAATAGCTTAGGTCTCTGCACAGCGCTTATATTATGAAGACAGACGTAATATACTGACTTTGGTTATGGATCAAAGCAACAGCTATTACTATAATTACACAATACGATATCGTTAACTATTGACGTCATAGCTATACTACACAAATTGTCATTAAATTAGAAAGGAATTTGGATCAAAACTGATCGAGCTAGCTGCCCTCGGTCGAGTCTTCTCATAAGGCCGGTAAATACTAAATTATCGGAGATGACGCGTTGATTGAAATATCATGAATCCATCCTCGAGATATCCAGTCTTCAGAGAGTTATATTATAGATATCAGTCTACAGATATTCAAGTTTCAGATAATAGATATATCATATTGACTGGGCCCTAAAGGCTAACAATGACTGCCGGTTTGCAGCTTGACATAAAATATAATATCACTTTTAACTCCCAATCAATGTGCAGTTCATTGGAAGACCGTAAAGATCAAGTACTTATACGTCACAGCAATGTTTT
>JAJLRR010000010.1:130388-165464 GCA_030567175.1 Williopsis lachancei
TGGCAAACGGGGATCAAGTTAATTGTGGAATTATTGAAGCAGGGTGGAAAGAAAGAAAAGCCGGGCAGCAACTATCATTACTACCGCTGCCATTGCTCAATAGATACACAACAAGAACTCATTGAGGCACGTATTCGACATTGAAGACGTAACAGGTTCCAATAGTCGTCGTCTTTAGCAGCCCAATCAGCTCATTTGACGCAGTTTCACCATATTTTGTCTATTTTTATACACAGACCAGTGCTGCCTTATCCGAAATTCTAAGACACACTCACTCGATAAAGCGGCTAGTGAAATACATCAAACATCAAACAAAGAAAACAAGAAAACAAGAAAAGCATCTTCTTAAACACACAGAGCGCCAACAATTATCACCCAAAAATACAGAGCAATGTTCTCGTCATCTCGAAAAAGTCGTCCTCAGAGTACAATTCCACCTCACGATGTATGTTATTTCCGATCTTCCTCCACCCATGAACCGCTTGTACTAACAACAAATTATGAATTAGCCTGCCAATGCTAGCTCCAACGCCCTGGCGGCAGCGTCTGCCATTGGAAATGCCATTAAAACCGGTACTCCAATCCCAAGATCCAACTCGTTCCAGCGTTCATCCTCACTACAGAGAAGCTCTTTCTCTTCTAGAACGAGCTCTTTCACGGGCTTCTCTGGATTCTCCAACTCTGGACTCTCCAAATCGTCTCAATCACCAGTGAAAGCAACGAGGTCACATAGCTTGAACACCAAACCTAAAGGGCCAGGTCCTCAGATACGAATCAATCAGGATAAGCCAAAGATGGTGAAGAAATACGTGCCAGGTCCACGAGGCATCATCACAATTGAAGTTCCAGTTGAGCAGATAGAGAGAGAGAAGGAGATTCAGGAACAACAACGGATAAACCTTGTAAACCGTGCCCATAGAAGATCTTCGGGTCAACTGAGTAGATCTCAGAGTCTCACATCAAACTCGAAGTCAAGCTCAAGCTCAATCACAAGCTCGAATCTATCAAAGCCAAAGGCAAGAACAAAATCACTACAGAAGGCTAGCCATCCAGATCCTTCCATAGCTAGCACGTCATCTAGAAGAACTACTTTTGTCGAAGGCTTGAAAGATGTCAACGAGCTGGAAGAGACACAGTTTAACGAAGAACCTGCTGCACCATCGCAACAACCAGTGAAGGAAGCTGTATCGGAGACAATTGCAGAAGATCTGGAGGAAGAGGAAGCAGAGAAGGATGTTAAAGCTGTAACAGATCTTCCGGGTGAACTTCAGAAACCAACAATCATTCCAGAGCCAAAACTAGAAGTACCTGAAGTGAAGATTGAAACTCCTGAAGAGACTCAACAATCCACATCAGACACGGAGAACGTCAAAGTTGGTGATGATCTAACAGAAAAGGATCTAGAAGACATACAAATCGAAAAGAATGCTGATGAACAAAAACTTGTCGAGAATCTTGCCAATGAAGTTACTGTGGAACAAGAAAAATTGAACCAAGTCCTTAACCATAACAGCCAGCCAACAGAAGTCTCTGAGCCGCTCAATTACGATAATGGTACCAATCCACTATATACCGCAGAATCTAGTTCAGAGGTTCCATCTACTGCAAAGTCAACGGATTTTACAGATAACGCTCAATCTTCAGTGACTACTGCCGACGATGAAGATTATGCATCAAAGCAACAGCCTTCAATGGCACAGGCGCTTCGCTCAATGATTCCATTCGGTTATACCAATAGCAACGGAGACACTAATGAAGATGCACTTCAGAGTAATGAACAAAATGGTACTGTGAGTAGCACTGGCAACAGTATCGATGATAACCATCTAAGTGTTGAATCCTCGGAACATGAAGATAATGTATCTCAATCAACAACTGTTCGTTCTCCGATGAAATCAGCGTTGAAGTATAAAGCAAGTTCCTCGTCGATAAACTTACCAGATACTAAGAATCCTGCTAATGAGGCATATTTGTCACTCACGACAGCTGAGAACACCAGACTAAACGCAAGAAATGTTAAAGCATCGGGGCTTTCGAGATCACCATCTGCCAGATCAAATAGAAATGGGAACACCAATGGAACGATAAGCGATTCGCAGCAAAAGGCAACTCGTGCTTCTTCTCAACAGAGAGCTAATCATGTCCCATCTCAACCACCACCAAGAAGCTCCTTCCGCGCAAGACCACAATCAACGATCGAGTCATCACCCTCGAGAAAGGCCACTTCTGCTCCAAGACCAGTGTCAATGAAGCCTAATGGAATACAAAAGACATCTGCAGGTGCTGCTGCATTGAATGCTGTGCGTAAACCCGATGTTGCTCCTTCTAGACCAGAACGTAAATCTTCCTTTGAGAAGGAAAGACCACACGATCTACACGGAGCATTTAAGAAAAAATCGCTCAGAGATCCTTCTTTTAGATCACAACCACAAGAAATTGACTCACAGCTTGGCTACTATCGTAATGAGAACATTCGTGGGGGTAACAGACAATCACAACAAATACAACCAGGTACAAATCACCATCAGCCCATTGCACATGAAAGTACATTGGCTGATAAATTTTCAAACTTCAAGTCTCGTTTTGCTGATTCTGATGATGAAGATGATGAAATATTTGCTCCAGTGGCACCTGCGCCAAAATTCTCAAACAATGCAAAGACTTTAAGAAAACCAAACTCCTCTCAAACTTTACGTTCAGCATCACATTCTCAAGCTGTACCTTCTCCAGCAAAATCCGTACCGGATCATAGAATGACAAGGTACTTCAGCGAAAGTGAAGCTGCCAGGCCAGATCCTGAGCCAAAGGCCGAAAAGAAGAGATTTGGTAAACTGAGAAAGCTATTTGGCAAAAGCAAATAGGCTGCTGATAATGAACTATAATTACCTTATTTTATTTTTCAACTTTACTTCTTCTACAAATGTGTATAACGGTCAAATGTAATATTTTCGTAATACTGTCTACGATATCGTACGTCTAGAATATTTTGTGTAATCAATGCTCAAATTCTATCAGATCCCCTGAACTGCCGTTCTTAGCCTGTTCATGGAGCACCTTGAGATCTTCTCCTCTTTGTTCTACTGCAGTTGGAGATGTCATAGGAACGTCGCCAAGCACGGCCAACTCAGCATTATCCAACAGATCACCATAATCATCCTGTGGATCAAAGTCATCATCATCTTCTTCGGCAACAGTCGCTGGTTTAGTCCTAGACGAGCCTGAGCTTATTGACTGTGCACCATTAGCAGTGGCCACTGTAGCATTAGAATCCATGCGACGACGGACTTGTGTAGCAACACGACGGCCATCAGCGATTAATCCATCAAACATATCACGTAATATACCACTCTTATTGGTGACTGTGATCGATCTGTCGACATGGATTGAGGAGGCAAAGGTCTCACTGAAGAAAGTTTCATATGTTTCATCAGCCAATATGACCATACGGAATGTAGCAAGGTTCAAAGTCAACGGATGGTTTGGATCCAGTGCTAAGTTAGCCTTCATCTTATCAAAATCCTTTGAGGTTGGAAGGTCAACCAATTCGACATCCTTTACAGGCTGGGCGTATTCAAAAGCTCTTTGGATGAAGTCAGATGCAGCCGAAAGATAACGTTCGCCTTGTTCTCTTTGGAAAACTTCCTTGTCAATTGTCACCTGAGAAGGTAAAACAATCTCATCGGAAGACGTTTGTTGGGATAGTACTTGATCTGCGACATATGATTCGATTGATTTTGTTGTGATCTCATCAAGGAGTATGCCGTCTTGGAATGGTTTAGTGATGTAGAGAAGACCCTCTGAGATCTGTAAGATACCCTCACGATCAACCTCGCCGGTTTTTGATTCGTCGTATATGGCAAAGAAGTTCGATATGGACTCCATAAGGTCTCTGTTCACAAGTTTATCCAAGCCAACAACAACATCAGTCAGAGTTAGTTCATTTTGATCCGTTTGATCCCAGTATTTGAACAGACGATGTAAGAAGTCACCCTTATGGTAGGTGTACTCCTCATCGGGTAAGACCCAGTCACAGAACCCAGAGAGAAACTGTTTCATAGTCTCAAAGTCCATCGATGACTTACCCACGCCAAGAGAGATCTTCTTTGTCTGCAGTGACTCATAGAATCGATCGTAAATATTTGAGATGTGTTCCTGTGATAAATTGCGCGTTCTTGGAAGATTCCGTATTTGAGTTCTCTTCATGAACTGTTCAATATTCTTCTTGATTGCCGGTTTGTGCTTATTACGTTCCCTTGATATCATATCATCCGTAACGACTGAGAACTCCTTGAAAGCAACGATCAGAAGCTCTTGGAACTTTGTGAGTTGTCTGAATTTAGGATCCGGAGAGTCCGGATGTGCCGATTCATCAAGGCACGAGAAGTACTCTTTGATTATTGAGATGAACATTCCATCGTCATCAATTTCTAGTAGCTCTTCGCCATTGATCCTTAGGACAGCCAATGCAACTTGGAACAGTGTCTTTGGACCATGGAGGAAGAATATATCAATAATTCTGAATGCAAACACCAATGGCATAGAGCTCAAGAACAGAGAGAGAAACCATGGTAATGAGACAACGGATAGTTGTATATCGTTCTTTGCAATATGGTTCCACAAGATTGGCATGGTTTTTTCAACTAATGCTTCAAACACTTTTTGGTCAAGCAGTGTTCCATACATCGTTGTAGAATAATATCCTGGAACGTACTTCTCACAAAGAATCGATAAAGTCCAGAATGCCTGTTCCTCAGTTTGGAATATTAAGAGAGCAGCGGCAACGATATTCATTGCTTGACAATAACCGAGGTCTGGGTTTTTCCATGAGTACGCAGTCAAGACACGACGAAGCCTTTGGATTCCTTCTTCTGATTGATATGCTGGATATTCAGGTAGTGAGCGATATAAATCCTTTTCAATCTCCTCGATGGCCAATGAATGTTCACCTTCGTGTTCTTTCAAGATTCTCTCATATGTTCCTAACTCTTGGAATCGAAGATACATCGCACCAGATGTCAGCTCCCATATTTCTCCTCTGAGTCTGTTTGGCAGTCCAACACGGACCAGCTTCTGGAAGAGTTTCTGCTTGGAGATTGTAAGATTTCTTCCGTTCTTTCTGAAGTAGTCATACCACAGACGTAGCTTCGATTTATCCTTGAGCTTTCTTGGATCTCCGGGGAATTTGAACATCAGACCCAAACCACCTTCTGGAGACTTCACAAGGCTCTTGTCTGTTCCCGGAGCGTTCTTGTTGATGATGAATTCTGAGTAGAGAGTGTTTAAGAATGGCTCGAGCTTCTTCGTGTTGGGTATGTTGGCACGTAGTTGTAGCTTGAGCTTCTGGGAGAAGTCTTCAGATCTGGAGCGAATGCCGATAAACTGGATGAGCACTTTGGTTCCTGCTGCTGTGTGGATTGAGAGTGCGAATATGAATGCCTTCGAAGGGATTCTCTCAACCTTCTTGATAGTGGATAGGTTCAGAACCAGAATGCAGCTCTTCTTGTCAAAGCTGTCTTTGAACACGAGGAAGTGCTGTGTTAAGGATAGCTTTCCGGGGAACACCACGGGCGAATCGTCTCCATTGTGCACGGCAGAGCGAGTGCCATCAGCGCCTTGGCTGACAATAAGTACCTCAGCAGAGCTCTCGTCGATCAATGTCTCCGTTTCTGGAAGTTTGAACTCTTCTTGGAAGAGTTCATCCTTTGTAAGTTTGGCATCAACGGAGGCCTTATCGAACAATGAAAGGCTCGATGCCCTTTCCCTCAGCTGGCTGAAGAATGACATTTTTTCAGTGAAAAGATCCTTCACAGGTCAAATTATTGCAGTAATTGATACAATTGACTCTCTTTAACAGGATATATACCTATTCAATTTTATGTTGGTCTAACTTGGAGCCTTCCTACGAGAAAAAGACGTACAGGATATTCAATATCATCAGCCAAAAATAACATGGTACATTGGATTTTGAAAGAGAAACGTAAAGCCAAAATGTGCCATGATCTTTGGGGGGAGAATTCTTGAGTTCCCAAGTAAGAAGTGATAACTCAGTTTTTATTTCATTAAATCAATAACGCGTCACCAGAGTAACTAGGTCATTTTAGCAGGAATTCTGGCGAAAGGTAAACAAAAGAACAAAGGATAACTTACAATTGAGCACACGTTATCTCAACTCACTGCGTAAACTCCACGCTAACGAACAACAGGGCAAAGGAAAAAGCTGGTTGATACCAGACGATTATCACGATGAGTGCAGACCTTCAATTCATCGTGGCTTGCTATTCGCAACTCAGGTCCCATGCGGCGCCTTTGAAGAATGTGAACATCAATTCGCCCACAAAGATGAGATCGTCACCCACAAAGAGAACGGGCGCAGAGATACTTATACCAAACGACCAAGACGAAATATTTAGGCTATGCTACAACGCTGTGGAGCTAGTGATATCCAGATTCGCCACCATCAGCTCGCTAGACTCCCCTTATCTAAGATTGGCATCATATTCGTTCAGGCAGTTGTACGTATTGAACATTGCTTCTAGAGAACTAGAGATCACCAAGAAGCACAATTCATTCATCATGAAAATATTAGATCTGGAAGGAAGGCTTAATGCTGACTACTCACTTTCATTGTCTGAGATAAGGAGTGCCGTTCATAAGACGAAGGCCAGTGATAACATGCGCGTTATAGAGGGCTCTCCATCATCATCATCATCTTTTGTGACAAAGTTGATGTTTCTTCAGGTTGTGTTGAAGATGTTTCAGCGACAGGATTACACATATGGCGACGACGTCTTGAAGTTTCTCCTAGATCAGGACCTCGTTGATATTCAACAGATACAGAAACAATCTCTCTTGAAGCTAATATTGTCCATTGGGTACATTGGCCCGTCACAACAGTTCAAGATCTGCCTCAAGCTCAAGTTTTTACAATTGATACGGCAGTATGGCTTAAAGTTTAACGATTTCATCAAAAATTCAACAGTGGGTGACTACATCGCTGATATAGACTCCTCTATAAAATCTTTGACATCCCTAGAGCAACTTCCATATTTTCTATATCAGCTAACTTTGACTACCGATTCAGTATCTGAATTTCAAGGCTCAATAAATCACGTTATGAAGATTGAATCACACGCCGACATCGATTGGACAATGATTACCCCAGATACCAATAAGGCTAACTCTTTGATAAAGCTACTCAATATACCCAACTTGAACATTTCCTTGATTCTTCATGAATTGCAAGCAATAAGGAGACCTCCAAATGATCTAATGAATTCTATAGCTAATGTCATAATACGTGGACTAAAGCTTAAAACTGAATCAGTATGTCAATTAGTGCTATTTTATATCGATCATTTATCGACTCTGGATAAAGCCGAACACAATGTATTGGACCAGATATTACTAAACTTCAATAAACTTCAGGCATCGGTACAATCAAAAGATTTGATTGTTTCTAAGATCTGGAGACTTTATCGTTGCTCTTCGGAGTTGAAAAGGTTAAGAAACTTGTCCAATGCAGCATTCAACTCAAAGCTATTTCATCTCTCACTACTCATCGAAAGGGATTTTTTCCTTCAGACTCCATCATCATCTGATCTCAACAAAAAGTTCAGTAGAGCACAAGTTGTTCTTCAAAATGATAACGTTCAACTCTCAAAGATCATGGCAGTGATTTTTGAAAACAACTTCATGAACAAAGTGAGCCTTTCTTTTCTCAAAAGGTATGAAATATTCGATAAGTACTTTACCACACCGTTATTAGCTGATAATATCAACTTGGTTCCATTTTCGGATCTTTCCGAGGCAAATAGGGCAATATTATTCTCTATCGCCTCATCAAGCTCACCTGATATTGACAGTCTAAAGCTCTTCAACTCACTAGATATTCAAGATCAAAGCCTACAGATGTTTTGTGGAATATTTGCCGAAGCAATACCCTATGTTAAGTCCAACAAATCCTCACAACTATCAACAACTGGTGCAGATGGCTTAATCAGATGTTTCTATTATCTAACAAAGGAGATAGCTTCAAACTCCATCAGCAACATTAGAAAGATTACAAAGCTATATATCAACGGCTGGGCCATAAAGTCAAGAAGTTTTATCTCATCATTTGAAGTACAGCTTATAGAACTACTAGTATCATATTTGAAGTTCATCAACTTTCAAAAATCTTTGAAGGACCTCTTAGACGCTATATCAATGCATAGAACTATTGATTCAAAGATTATGATGTATTTCTTGGAATATGAGAAGGTTGAGAACTCTTTGAGTCTGAAGCAATTATCTGAGTTATCACCGGATAGCTTCACAGTCCCATATATCTCTTCATCCAACACAGTTGACCATCTATTAATGGCTCTTCCTTTCAAGTTACTGAAGCTCAAATACTATCTTCTAGATTTTAATGACGATAAACTTGTTGAAGCTGCCACAGAGATATATCAGATCATAGACTCATGTCCTGATGTGTTTGACATTGAGAACAAGAATGGCTGGCCAAGGTCAAAGTTCATGAAGGTCATATCGATTCTTGGAACATTGATGCTTACTAGATCCAAATTTCTGTGGGTAAGAGGACAGCATATGAAATCGATCACCTCTGCAGTGGCATCAATTCAGATCTTTAAATCACTCTTAAAGTCAGATCCTGGAAGATTTGATGTCATCCTATCAATTGCTACTGGTTTCCGCTCGGTAATAAACAGTCTTGTCCATTTGGGACTATGTAAGGACTCTGAGTACTACGTTGGAGAACTTGGAAAATTCAACCAGTCAATATCTCATCATCTTTCTCTTTGGGTACAGAATGCCTACTTCCTTTCTCACTATTACTACTTGAGTGGTAAGCAACAGGAATGCGTACAACTAAAGCAAGAAGCAGACGTTAAGTTCAACGCTCTTAAGTTGATTGATGTTGAAAACCCTGAGGAGCAATATGTCGATAACTTCAAATTGATCTACTACAGACTTCTGTCCGATATCTTCCTCGATGATATAAAGTACAAAGATGAAGGACGAGTTAAGATCAAGGCTTTTTTGAAATCCATTGAAAAAAAGGATAAGTTCTTAGCACACTCTTGGAAACTAAACTACGAATACCATTTCAACTCCGAGACTATCGATCTTACCATGAACAAGACCAAAGACCACTACTTGAGTGCAATGAACCAAATGTTGAACTCTCGAAGACTACTCATCAATGCCCAACGCTCTCTTAACATGGATCCATTATACTCTACTGTTGAAGATTCAGCAATGGCAATTCCTTCTGTTTTGAAGCAAGAGAATATACCTATTCCTCAATCGTCTCGGAAACAAAGCTCGAACAGTGAAAGAAACGTCAAGAATTCCATCATTGCCATGAAGCAATCAAAGAGCATCGCAGTCTCTCTAATCCCTGACTTGAGGTATTTGGCAAATTACCAAAGAAACGAAATCCACAGAGTTCTTTCTCTCGATCTTTTGACACTTTCCAGTATCTCAAACAACTTTGATCCCGAGGACAGCGTACGAGATTGTGTGTTACTTAACGATCACGTAAAGACTGAGCCAATTCTTAATGAAAAGCTGATGATTGATATAACAGCCAACACGGGGAAGAAGATTCCTGATTTCAAGCTCGATGATCTTCTTTTATCACAGTCATTGGAGTTCCGAGCACATGACGCTGAGATCTTGAAGACAAACAACTGGCAGGCTCTCAGTATTGATATCAGTTCGATCAACGATGAGCTTATAATTACAAGACTAGATGCGTCTCCAAAGATATTGAAGCTTCCATTGACTCGCTTGTCGGTGAGAAACGGAGAGGAGAACGTCTTCAAGCTCAATGACTGCTTACAATCTTTGAGAGCGATAATCTCAGAGAGTGACGACACAATGAAGACCGAAGTCACGAGCAACATCGACTCAGTAGAAGGACGAAAAGAGTGGCATACACAAAGATCTGCTCTTGATAGTCAATTGAGAGAACTTTTGATGAAGATCGAACAGTATTGGATTGGTGGATTCAAAGGTCTCTTCAACCCTTTGAAATTTGACGATGAGACTGTCAGTTCTATGAAGAGGAAGTTCTTGAATATCATACGTATGAACATTCCCACGAGAACTCACAAGAATCATGGAACTAAACCTGTGGAGATTGATGATTTTGTGGTTGAGCTTTTTTTAAGACTCGGAAATCCATCGCTATGGACCACCACTGAGTCATTAGAGGATTTGATCTATTTCGTATTAGATATTCTCTTATTCCATGGTGAGGAGAATGCATACGACGAGGTTGATATCGACAATATATACGTTCAAACTGAAACCCTGTTGGAAGAATACTTTGACTCGGCTCCACAGCTTCAATCTTACTCTCATTCGATATTAGTTTTAGGTAAAGAGCTTCATAGTATTCCATGGGAGAGTCTCGAGTGTCTGAGAGGACAATCAATATCTCGTGTTCCTTCGTTGAGTAATGCTGTGGATATACTGAGTAGATACCCCCACCTCTCTACGGAAAGAGTTGGTGGGTCTTATATCATCAATCCAGCTGGTGATCTTGAAAAGACTGCAGAACGGTTTGCTGAATGCGTGGAAGAGTTAAGATCAAATAAGCAATGGGATGGCTCATCAGGAGAGAAACCGACAGAGGATGAATTTGAAAAGGCACTCCAATCAAACTTATTCCTTTTCATAGGACATGGATCTGGTACGAGTTATATCAGGGAAACGACGATCAAGAAGTCTTCCAAGATAGCTCCATCGCTTCTCTTAGGGTGCTCATCAGTTGCACTCAGAGACAATAGCTTCTTGGAGCCAAGTGGAACTGTTTTGTCGTATCTTGTGGGTGGTTGCCCTATGATTGTGGGTAACCTTTGGGATGTAACGGATAAAGATATTGATAAGTTCACCTTGAGCATGTTACAAAAGTGGGGTTTGACCGAAGATACCACAGACCCATCGATAACTATTTGTGATGCCGTGAGACTCTCTAGAGACGAGTGCAAGTTGAGATATCTTAACGGAGCTGCGCCCGTTGTGTATGGTGTTCCCTTGACATTGCGCTGATATTACAATGATCATAATAGTGACCTAAATTAATTAATAAATAACGACTTTTTAATGGAATGATAACGATATGATTCTTATTCGACAGTGGCCTTTATCTGTTCGTAGACCTCTGCCATATCCTCGAATCCATGAGAAGGATGTGCCGCTTGTAGGACAAGGAATAACGTTGAGAGATAATGTTTTAAGAACATCTCGTTATAAGCACCGAGATTTATACCGGCAGACCAACCATCAGCCAATGGATAGAAGAACTTTGAAGCAATCTTGGCAAATCTATTCTCTTTAAGTGGTGCAGCTTTAGGCTTTGTAAGCTTTGAGGATTTTCTGATGACTGTTCCAGAAGTTATATGTTCTGAATGGTCTTCAATTTCCATGATTCTTGGTTTATCATCGTGGTCTTTAGAGTGCTGTTTCATTCTTTGTGGAATCTCCATTGTTGGGAATTGATACTCTGGTTTATCAATCATCTCATCGTCCAGGCCTCTTAGTTCTCTTGCACTCAGTCCGATGGCCGATAAGATAGCCATTCTCTGTTGAAGCGAATAATCTCCTGTGAAGAGCAGTTCAAACACTTTAGAGATTATTGGGGGATTAGACACAATGATAGAAACCATTGCATTCAATTTCAATTTTTCAAAGTCATCTTCTTCGTATTTGTTATTCAGACCAATGATTACGGCTATAAGCTCCGGTGTATAGAACGTTAGTTCAGATTTGAAACTGGCTTTTTGCCTAATAAGTTTCACAGAGATTGACAGCAGATGAGATAGAGAAGATGGAGAGTTTTCCATAAATCTGTGTATGAGATCTTTCAAGAACACCGGATCATGAGACAAGTCATCATCACCTTCGTCATAATCTTCATCGTCAGAGTCTGGTTCAACCATTATTGTAGATTTCTGTAGGCCAATCGGTTGGTTTGACGGCGCTGATATGCTAAGATCTTCAAAGTTTATCTTTCCCAGTGGAGATATCGTTATCGCAGGTTTCAGGGGATTTATTTCATCTTCAATATCGAATTTGATCTCTCCAAGTGTAATACGTTTAGCAACCATCATTCCCAAATTTCTGACTCGAGTATCGTTGATAGAAATACGTGAACTAATGCCGTCAAGAAACGATTTATCAGTTGATATAGCCTTGAGCTTATCTATCGCAGTGAGTTGGATCACAATCAATATAAGCCTTGTGAAGATCTCCTGTTTGAACACTGGTGTATCCTTGATATAATTTATATCACCCCAGGTAGCCAGTATGGACTTTAACTGTTTGGAAATCACGTTGTTCTCAGATATTACAAAGACCACAGCATATTGTAGTGCAACGTTATCAACTTCACCCATTAACAATAAGGCATTTGACTCTATCGAGTCAAATCCAAAGCTGCTGAGAATCGATGTGACAGTGTTGATATTTTCAAGGTTTGTTCTATCCATCAGATATGGCAATAGATAGTTGACCATGAATTGTCTCTTAGAGAGCGTTGAAGACTTGTGGATTTTATAGATTGATACTAATCTTCCAAAGTTTCTCGTATTGAGCATATCATTGAGCAAGATATTCTTAGCCTCGACTGGATGAAGTGATAAGAAGGGTAGTATTGTGTTTTCCAACGTTATGGTTAGATCACCAGATATACCCAATATTTGCTTTGATACGAAAAATAGATACTCATTTATATCCAGTTTTCCTTCAAAAGTTTGATATATCTTTGATCCAAAGAACAATGATCTAACCATCTGGAGCTGTGTTCTATTATTCCCACAATTGAGGATCACGTTCGTTAACAATGATTGATCTATGAGCAAATCCCTGATGAAGAGGACATATATTCTACCATCATCTGAAGAGTTATTGACAGAGAACTTATTCTTTTTTGCCGAGCTCTTGACTATGAGAGTATATTGAATTAACAAGTTTGATATAGCGGTTGTTGATTGAAACAATTTCCTTATAGCTATCCTGGTTTGAGCCTTTAAACTTGAATATACCGGTAATATGAATCGGAGATACGTTTGTACGATCTCCAGCTGTGACGTGAGTCTGTGACTATTGTTTGGCTCATTGGCATTGTCCGAGTTCTTCACTTCACTGTGCGCTTCATTGTCCTTGGTGCGACTATTGTCTGATTGTGAAAGCAGCTGATGAGTGATGGAGTCGATGAGATGAGGTGTTGGTTGGTTCTTGAGCTGCTCAATCAGAGCAGACATTTTCGGGTCCTTGAGACAGTACGAAGCACTCGGTCAACACCACTGAGCAGCTTGAGGTCAATCGATCGTATCTGACTGCAATGATCAGAAAAACAATTCTCCAATAATCCCAAAGGTAAACCAGATCATCAATGCATTTCATATGAAAGTTGTTCCAAGAAAGACCAAAAAATTTACAAAAAATAAATCTCTCGGGGGCGATTCGAACGCCCGATGTTCAGATGACTTTTTAACATTACAGTCTGACGCCTTAAACCAACTTGGCCACCGAGAGGCGATTTTTGACAAACAAAATTAAAGTTTGGCCCCATTTCGTGTCACTACCAGAGGCACGGGGCTCGCAATGTTACCATTTTCAGTGTCTTTCTGTATCGAGTGATTTTCTCAATCTCAAAAAAAAGATCCGCGTTCCTTTTTAACTATAACTACACGGCATTTTTCGGTTTTTGTATGTGATTTTTTTTTTGTTCTCTGATTTGATTTGGTTGATTTGGTTCAGGGCTACAGTACAGCATGATTGGTATATTTTTTTTTTAACGCAGCATGTAATCTTCATTGCAAGTTCAACAATTGGCCACGACCCGCTATTCAACACACCAGGACCACTTGTTCGGCTCATTGGTACAACGGTCTTCCTCTTTTACTAACCACAGTGTACAGTATCTTCAACTCCAATCTGAAAGCGTCAGCGATAAGTATTGAGAAATGAAGCCACAAACGTTGTTATTCGTTCTTCACACAGCCTCTGCGGCCATAAAGTCAACCGTACCAATCGATCAGATCGCAAGACTTCCACACGCGATTGTATTGGAACCAAGATCTCTTCCTGCCAGTGAACCAGTGGATATCATTGTGTCGGACTCGAACACCACGCCAATTGAGGATTCTGTTACGCCGTCTGGTAAGAAAGCTAACTATCCTGCTGCTGCTGCTGCTGCTGCTACTACTGCTGATGCTGATGGAGTAACTGGTTCATCGTCCTTGGTGTCCACTGATTCAAAACTTAAGACCGCCACGTATAACAATAACGCCAATGAGGACTCCGAAGATACGGGTTCAAAGCAAAGCTCAAACAACAACGATGCCTTCTTCATGTCGATTTCCATGATCATCGTTTCAGAGATTGGTGATAAGACATTCTTAATCTCTGCATTGATGGCTATGCGTCATTCAAGAGTATTGGTCTTTTCAGCTTCATTCGCCTCGCTTGCCATAATGACAATCCTTTCGGGTATTGTTGGTCACACTTTACCAACTTTACTTTCAAAAAGAGTTACACAATTCCTCGCAGCTATTTTATTCTTGATATTTGGTTATAAATTACAAAGAGAAGGTATGGCAATGTCCAAAGATCTCGGTGTGGAAGAGGAACTAGCAGAAGTTGAAGAAGAATTAACGGTAAGTGATATGAACCATGAATTGAACGATCTTGAAACTGGAGGTGGTCAATCTCAATCACGTTACACACAAAAGACATCAAACGTTACACTTAAGCATCAATTACAATCAGGTGTTTCATCACTATTGAACTCACTTAAAGAAGTATCTGCATTTGTATTCTCTCCTTTATGGGTCCAAGTATTTATAATGATCTTCCTCGGTGAATGGGGTGATCGTTCTCAAATCGCCACAATTGCAATGGCTGCCGGATCTGATTATTGGCTTGTTATCATGGGTGCTGTCATTGGCCATGGTATCTGTACAGCTGGTGCCGTTATCGGTGGTAAGATGTTGGCTTCAAAGATCAGTATGAGAACCGTTACACTTGGAGGTTCTTTTGCATTCTTTGTGTTTTCATTGTTGTATTTCTACGAAGCTATTTATTCTATTGATGAGTAAGAAAATACAACCACCGCCACTTGCAGCACTGAGGGTGTAATATATGGATATTTATAGAGAGTTACTATATTATAGTCAGCTGCTGCTTTATATTCAAGCTGTAGCTGTGTCAAGTCACATGAGCTTAGGTCACATGACCTGAACTGACGCGTCAAAAACTCTCGCTGCTCTCCGCTACCAGGCTCCGGCATAAGTGCTGCTCCAACCGACCCCAATCGGGGCTTTCTCCGTGCATTCCGGATTATTCCCTAATTGGGAACCAACACCGTGAAAAACAGTTTCCATTTGACGCAAAATTGATCCTCAATGGGTCCAAAACCCGGTCTTTTGATGAAGAGTTTGAAAGTCCATCTCGGTCACTTGAACAGATTTGTTAGTGGGATGGCCTTCTCTTACAGAAGTTTCTGTCCTCTTATGCATTATTGCTTGGTGTTGGTTGGGCGGACTAAAAAGCTTTGATGGTCCGTCGATTGTACTATAAAAGTAAAGGCGTCGGCACATTGTTCATATGTATGCAATGTTAAGATATTCATAAGCCAAGATTAGCATGCATAGTACTGTGAGAGGGTTTCAGATATACACATCAGGCATAGTTCTTTCAACAATATAGTATAACCAGCTCAAACAGTTTGCTATAATGCAGGATAAGAAAGAGCACACAGAAGATGAATACCAGGAATCTCTGGGTTCTTCTTCAGTGTCACATGATGAAGTTGATGATGTTCCTCAACATATAACTAACTCTCATAATGATGATGACGATATCACCGAGACGGAGCTAATAGATGAAGAGTCACAGATCAGGAAAACACACACTTCGAACTCATTGGGTAAGAAATTAGCAGATGCTCATTTCAAAATACTAAGTCCAAAGGAAATAAGAGTCGTACTGGTTGCAATGTCGATGTGCTCGATGCTTTCATTCATAGATTCAAACTGTCTAGCAACAGTGCTACCTTATATTGCAAAGGATCTTAACGCTGAACTGACGATGACTTGGGCAAATACTTCTCAACTTATAGCAATGACATGTTTCCAACTGATGTGTGGAAGATTTGCAGATATCTTTGGTAGAAAGTATATGGTCTTCTCATGTGTTATTGGTCTAGCCTTCTTTGAGCTGGCGTGTGGATTGGCTCAAACAGACGTTCAGTTCTTCGTCTTTAGAGGCTTTTGCGGTGTCTTTGACGGTTGCATCGCATCGCTTGCGATGGTTGTGATGAGTGACATTGTCCCTCTCAGGGAAAGAGGTAAATACCAAGGCTATTTGACATCCTTTGTTGGAGTTGGTCTCGGTGCTGGTCCGTTCTTGGTATCAGCTTTCGTTGCTCATAGCTCCTGGAGAAACTTCTACTATATGATGTTCGGCCTGATCCTGGCTAGTTCCAGTATCATCTTCTACTATGTGCCAAATACTAAATCACCCATAAGTACAAAGGAGAAGCTCTTGAACATTGACTACTTAGGATTCTTTGTCGGAGGCTTGGGACTCATCCTTTTGCTTATACCTATCAATGGAGGTGGCTTGCAATACGCCTGGGACTCCACGAGAGTCATCGTGATGTTCATCGTCGGTGGAGTGCTAATGGGATGCTTCCTCTACATCGAGATCAAAGTGGCTAGGCTACCGATGATTGCAATGAGAATCTTTAGATCTTTCACTGTCTCACTGGTTCTCTTGCAAAGTTTCCTCTTTGGATGTGCCTTTTTCCCAATGTACTTCTACTACACGTATTACTTTGAAGTTGTTCGTGGATTGACACCAATCATAACTTCATGTTTCTTCTTAGCAGTCGTTGCTCCACAATGTATCAGCTCAGCAACCTCGGGTTACATCGTCAGTAGAACGAACAAATACAACCCGATGATCTGGATCGGCTTCAGTCTGTGGACTTTGGCACTATCATTGGTTGCTGGTATTCTTGATATGCACACGTCGTTTGTTGCGATCGTCTTCATCATGATCATCAACGGTGCTGGTCAAGGAATGTGTTTCCAAAACACGATGATCGCAGGTCTAGCACACGCAAAGCAAGAAGATCGTTCGGTGTTCATCTCCACACGTCAAGTTCTCAGATTCCTCGGAGGATCTGTTGGTCTGGCAGTGAGTTCGCTGATCTTTTCAACCAGCTTCATCAAGAAATTAGGTAACGACTCGTTCATCAACAGACCTGAGAATATGGAGCTCAATAGCATCTTGAGAAAACACGTTTTCTCCAAAATTGATATGGCTTCTATCAACGGTACTCCAGAGCAGATTCTCTACGTTAAGAAGCTCTATTTGGCATGTTGTAAGAATGTCTTCATCCTGTGGGCTCCCTTGGTTGGTTCGTGCCTCATCTTATCGGTGTTCATCACCGATAAAGGCCTGGTGAGCAGACATGGTGAAGCAACTGAAAAGAAATCAGAGGAGACGTCTACAGACTCTAGTGATAATACCTTGGATGAGGACAGTACAGACAAGATATCTGAACATATTAATAGTGCTGTAAAGGAGAAAGTATGAGCGATCTTATGTTCTATTTAATTACCCTAATATTTAACAATAACAATAATTTGCATATATAAACTTATTCCATCATACAGAATCAATCCGCAATGGTCATGAAGCATGCACCGTAGTCCATGGTCTTCTCAAGATGTGGTTCTCATTTTGGAACTCGCTGATCTCTTCCACATCTGTGATCTGGGCGTCAAGTTCTGATCCTCCAGTTATGGCATCAGTTTCTCCCCTTGACTTGAGACTTTCACTTGCTTGTTTGACAACTTCTTTTAATACAACAGAACATAGTCTTAAACTTTCACCTTGTCCAACAAAATACTTGAACAGATCCTTTAACAAATACACAGGGTTAGTTCCAGAATGTTCCACAATCTCTTTCAGTTTATCTGAAGAAATTCTTAATCCGTTCATCTTTAAAAATGCTTCGAGCTGAAGTCTAATCAACTGTTGTTTGCTTTCTTCTGGTGAAAGTGGACACTTGATCATAACAGAAAACGTTGATCTATTTTGTGACTTTGGTGAGATCTTCTGTGAAAAAAATTCCATAAATTGTGCCTTTGAAAGCCTTTGAATATAATCAATTCCCTCGGAATCAGCTTTTAAATCATAATCATCAGTCATTATAGAGTCCCTTATTTTTCTATGAATCTTCATTGACTCACCCATCTCCGTACAGTTAGAACTACCAACACTAGGTAACATCTCAGATGTTAAACTCTCTGGACCACCACTCTCATGAAGATTCTTATCAATCGTCTTGAGAAACTTCTCGACAACTTCAGTACGAAACTGTTGTTCATTCATCTGTTTGAAAGTTTGCTTCCATGTTATCAGATATTCATCGATCTTTCTTTGGATATATTTTGGAGAGAAATTGGCACTCATTATGGTTATATGAAGTCCCACTGTAGTTCTAAGGATCCTAACCCCACCAAGAACTATATATCCTAATTGTTTCTTGAATCTCAGATCAGGAACACATGATAGAGACATAATATATGCAAATAGCCTTGTCATTATCTTTATCCTTGGATCTGACCTTGGACCAGTCTGGATGAAGAAACAGATAGAGTTGGTGGGATCATTCTTAGGTCCTGAACGTTGAATTGAATATGATTTCCCATTACTGATAACAAAAGTTGAAGGCTCTTTATGTGATTGAGTTGGTTTATCATCCAAATGATTACTTAATTGATTAATTGTGACGGATAGTCTATCAACGAATTTCAAATCACCATGGACAAACATCTTCAGGAACTTGGCATCAGATGTGAATTCTGCTAAGAATTCTTTAAAAGAGGACATATCGACATCATCCAAGACATCCAACCTATCTTCCAATGTCCAAATATCTTCCTCCATCACGACTAATAGTCCACTCAGTGCCATTGACAGAGAGCTGTCTTGTTCCAATTCGCCATATCTTGATCTCACTTCAACTCTTGCCCTTCTGAAATCATCAGAAGTGAATTGTAGATCTTTAGCAATTGCATTGAATCCATTTATAAGGATATCGAGTGAATGGTTAACCCCGTCTGAAAATCCACAGATTGTAATACCGAATCTGACATCGCCTTTCAAGGATGCCTGGATTTCCCAAGAATATCCCAGTAATTCTGAGCTGTACAAAGATTTGGCAATTCTTAGCTTTATTAATTCAACGAGTACTTCACAGTTCATGGTGTACAAAGGAGAAGGTTCTATAGAACATGATATAAGGTCAAACGATAAAAATACTCTTGAGTTGAAAACCACTGAAGATTCAGACTTGGTCCAAAGTTGAAATTTATCATTCGATGTGATCAATTGAGCATTTGTCTGTGATAATGAAGATTTCGTTGTATATGATAAAGAAGCCATGGAGGCCTTATCAGAGCTCTCATCCAAGATGTTTTGTAGATTTCTATGGTCACCTGCAAAATGAGGTATGAATTTATTCGATGAAACAAATTTGAAGTTGTTGGAGGACTGTTCGGTGATCTCTTTAAATAATGTTATGTTAAATTTACCCAATGAATATTTAAAGTTGAAATATTGATCATTTCCTGAATCCAACGTAGTATGAACCAAGTCTTTATACAATTTCTCATTTGTTGTAGAATCACTCAATACAATGAATCTCATATTCTCAATTGTGAAAATCTTGTAAACAAATCTTTGAAATTGTAATGCAGCATCATTCCAAAACTCTCTGAATTGTGGAGAATTTTGAGTAAATGGACAATTCCAATTTGGAGAACCTTTCAAGATATTCTTTGGCTCCAACTGTTTTAAATTTTTTTGTAAATTTTGAGCATATTGAGAAGCTTCATCCATTGGAGATGATTTTATATCTTGATATATGAATTGTAAAAGATCAATGGATTCCAATTCCATAAGATAATTTTGTAATTTGTAGATATCGTTAAACATAGTTGAACAGTATTCATTCATTATGATAGAGATAATCTTCTTTAAATCTTTAGAACCTGATTTGGTTAACTTTAGTTCAAGAACCAATGAATCTTCACCTTGTGATAACTTTTGAGCAAATGCACTAACCGATATAACAAGACCTTTTGAATTTAAAACGTCATATAATGAACCTGAACTTTCATCACCTAGGACATTGCACCAAGCATATTCTAAAAGATCATAGTTATTATTGTTACCCGAGATATTTGATGTGTTAATAGGGAATACCATTCTTAAAGTTGGTGTCTTTGATGAGTCTATGAATATACAATTTTGAGCTTCATCTTTGGTGAAAATGTTGGAGTTGCCATAATTCCATGTATCTTTGAGGATATTGAATTGACTCAAATCTTTCTGTTGCTGTATGTCTTGTACTGTTGCAGAGCTAGCATTTGTTCCAGTTGAGCCTGAACCAAATAACTTTAATTTGTTTGTGAGTTTCTTATGGTTCGATTGACTTTTATCTCCATTAGCAGTGGATAGTATATCACCAAAATGTGATGTTGCCAATTTTTGTAAAAGATTCAGAGATTGTGAACCTCTAATGACCAAAGTCATCTTATCTGATGTAAAATTCGATTGATAATACTTTTTAAGATATTTCTCCTTAACGTTTGAAATCTTGTTGATCTTTGGTAGATCATTCAAAGTAAAGAAATTACCAGTTGCAAATCTATGGAATGGATGGCTATTGCTATTCGAGATCAACCTCGTACCATGGTACATTATTCTACCCAGCTTGTTAACATTCGCTGTATGTTCATTATCAATCGCGTAGATCTCCTTCTCAAACATCGTCTCAGGGAATAAGGGATATTTGATGGCATCAGCAAACATATTTGTCAGATGGTTAAACAACGGTAATGAAGAGCTATTAGCCGGATCTTTGGCATCCATCATTGAATCGGACGGAACTTCAAAGAAAAAACATGTCTGTTCACCGGTGGTGAATGCATTTCTTCTACCGCCAGCCTTTGAGAGAAGGTCATTGAACTCGTTTGTCTTTGGAAAGTTCTTTGATCCCAACAGCACCAAATGTTCACAGAAATGAGCCAGACCCGGGATCTCCTGAGGATCGTTATTGGCACCAGATGCTATACACAGTGCCACGGATGCGAGGTCCTCCGATGGGTCGGATATAAGCAGAGTCAGGAGCCCATTGGGAAGAAGGATCAGCTTATGACTTCTGCTGGAACTTGTGAGTGGGACTTTGAGTCTCTCGTTGAAGGTCTTGACGCCAGTGGACATCTTTATGGCTGAAGGAATTGCGATAGATGGCAATGTATCTGAGTAGTCAATGTAGAGAGACAATGGATATACAGCCCTTTTATATTATAAGTAACCCCATACAATGAACAATCATATTTCAATATCTGCGTATTCTTAAACGTCAAATAAAACCTTTTATAGTAGTTCGATATTATAATCCACTGTATGTATGCTTGAGCCTCAAAAGCACTCCAATAATAACCAGTATTAGCTGTAGCTGCTGCTCTGCACTGTGTGAATATTATTGCCATGCGCAGCCGCTGTGCTGAAACATTATCATCTCTATTTCCTGTTTAGTCGATGACAATGGAGATTGGCTGATATCTCTTGTGGTGATGGTGACAGTTGAGATTGTGCGCATAAGCAGAGATTCTAAGAGCAGATTCAATGGGTCTAAGACTGTGGATCAGACATCATTGAATAAAAAGGGAAATCATTCATTTGGTTCAATAATATTATAGTCGATTGTTTATGTGGTTAGCTGTTATATATTATCTGTTCTTCTATCTAATTAATGTATTTCCAAGTAGTGAATAATTAACATCCGGACACCAGATTAGACAAGTAACTGAATGGCTACAATTGCATGAATAAGAATTAAAAGGTTAGGTCATACTCAGAGATCATTGGGTAATCTGAATAGAATTTGCTTCAGTATATAGAATCATCCATGAGTATTCTCATGGATCCCTTTTCATAGCCTTTAATGCTTTGAAAGAGAGCCTTCTAGAAAATTCGAAAATTTATTCTTGCTCAACACCTTCAAAAATATTTAAATTTACAAAATCTGAGGTCCTCTTTTTGAGCCTTGAAATTTATTCAATTAATCAAATATATTTATTTATTATTAAATATTAATTTGCTATGAATATATTGTTTATAATCATTCAAATATATCAATACTACATATATTGGGCCGATGAGACGTGATATCTGTCTCGTGAAACCACGAAGGCCATTGACCATGATAAAAATTCAGCTAATTCATAAAGGCCCATTGATTATTATTCACGTCACGTGACATGAAATTTTACTCACGCAAGTTGACGTATAGCATTCTTTAGTTGCATTACTCTCAATTGCAAAACAGACAGCTAACTACAGTACTATATCTCTATTACACAAACTCTTTACTCTTAAGACGGGTATCTATATATAATTATAGTCTATTTAGTTATTCAACAAACATAATACTAGCTATTGATATATTTCCCCCTTTGATATGTCAACCCAAGTTCATGATAAAACAAAAAATGTTTCTTTAAATCCAACCGACATAAAACACATCTATAACCTTTTGATTTGTAATTTGCCCTATCCTTTGCTTCAAAATTGATCTCTGAAGTTCTTGGATTATAAAGAGCTCCAGTAGAACTTTTTACCTGAGATTCTCTATGTATCCCAATACATCTATAGTGGAACAGATGACCACATGGGAATAGAATAATTTCAGATCTTTTTGTACTAAAAAATTGACAATTGGTATCATCATTTTCAAATGGATCCATACATATACAACATTCAGTTTCAAGTTCTCTATTTCTTTGATGAATATGATCAGGTAAAATTGCCAATCTTTGATTTGTTATATCATTTGCAACGTCGTCATCGTCGTCGTCATTATTATCAGTATGATCACTATTTGGATTCATTTCAACCATTTCGATATCTCTATCAAGGGTACCCCCATTTCTATCTCTTTCAATAGCATCAAGAGTCATTTGAAGTTGTGATGGTTTCAATATTAAACAAAAAGTATCGTTACTGTTGAACAAACCCCAATTTAAAGCCCTTTTGTCTGTATAGTTTGGTTGATAAGAATCAATATGATGCCTCGTTATCACAAGATCTTCACTGATGATATTTCCAAATAATCTTTCAGCGTATGAAAGATTAGCATTACGATCATTGTCATGTTTATCATTACCGGTATATGGAACTGCAAACTTCATAAAATCCGTATTCATAAATTTGGTATCCATTAACTTACTGTTTAATATCAATGAAATAATCAATGCAGGTAATCCAAGGACTGAAAGTATTAATAGCCTTATCGAGCAGAATCCTAAACGAAACAACAATTTCAGTGCCTTTAGATCAAGAGTCAAAAACTTGAAGATCTTTAACATCTTTGTGGAAGTGAAATAGGTAGAGGTCTCCACTTCATCGTCAATGATCTCTGCATCACCATTCACTTGTTGATCAAAATGGGCACAATATCCATCTTTAGCACACTTCAGCTTTCTAACAGCCGGTTTGAACTTTGCGAAAAAGAGAGGTTGAAACATAAGGTAGACACCTAGCACAAATGCTACGATAACACCACATTTCATGTTCTGATAGATCAAAGAGTTTGCGATTTGATCTTCACCTCTAAAGAGTTGTAGTCCAATATCCCTTCTCATCAACAATTCGGTGTTTATTGAACTATTGATAACATGATAATATTTACCAGTAGCATCATCATATTCGGCGAATAATTCGAATCCAACACCATCACCGGTAAACCCATTTTGACCGTTCAAATATCTGTTTGTTATAGTCAAAGGCGATCCAGCACCCAAGTATTCCACCCTGAAAGGCGTGTATATTACCGTAGATGTCATTGTATTGTTGGCAGTTCTGACGTCATAAGGTTCAACTATGGATTGATTCGATGGTGTTTCGATGGACTTTGCTAGTCCACGTCTTTCTGGTAATAACATATTCCAACTTTGCTTTGTCTTTAAAGTGCATAGTGTTACAACTTGAAAGGGAAAAACACATCAAAAGAGAAGATGGCTTTTTATATACACTCACCTATAAGACGATGAGAATATTCATATCTCTTAGTCATTATAAATCTCTCACTCACTATGTTTCAACCTATACGCCATAGCTCTTCACCAATGAGAAGATTAATTAAGAAAATAGTCAAACACCCATAGCCATCAATTTTATTCTCACGATCATTTTATGGCAGATGCCAGGCTCGCGTCTACCTTCCCTAGTTATAAATTTTGTGTCAACTATATTTTATAACTGGTTTTCATATGGACGAAAGACTGGAACCTTCAAAGCTATCAATGATATCAAGCCAATAGCTTGCTAGTACTACAAGTGAATCAGTACAGTACATTTTATAAGTAATGTATCCATTAGTTATTATTATTCAACACATTGGCCAATTAGCAGTCAGTAGACCAGGCACTATCCATTGTTGTAGTTAATCATTTCAACTTATAAAGCTCTTTAACAAAGTTCTCACCCCAAAAGGCACTTGTATATTTCGAAATGTATTGGAACAACTTCTCATGATTGGCCTTTCTCTTCTCCTCCGGTAATGTCAAAGAATCATAAATAGCATGGCTTAATTCTTCAGTGTTCCATGGATTTACAATCAATGCACCGTTAAGAGATTGGGCAGCACCAGTAAATTCAGATAGGATCAATGAACCCTTCTTCTCCTCTTGACATGCGATATATTCGTACGAAACCAAATTCATACCATCTCTTGTTGAACTGACAAGACAAACATCAGAAATAGCATACAATGAGATCAACTCATCAAATGGTATGGATCTATGCATGAAATGGATTGGTACAAATTCCACAGTTCCAAAAGTTCCATTGATTCTACCAACAAGTTCATTAACAGTTGCTCTTAAGGATTGATATTCTTCAACATCACCTCTTGATGGAACAGCAACTTGGACAAGTACAACTTTGCCTATCCATTCTGGATGTTCATTGAGGAAAACTTCAATTGCATGTAATTTTTGTGGAACACCTTTGATATAATCCAACCTATCAACACCAACTATGATCTTTACACCTTTGAACTTCTCCTTCAATTGGGCAATTCTTTCAACAACGCTCTGTTTTGTCAAACCATCAGTAAAAGTATCAACGTCAATACCAATAGGGAACGCTGCAACGTTCACATATCTTCCATCGTATTCAACACCGTTAGGCATAGTGATGACACCAAGGACTCTCTCCACAGAAGATAGGAAATGACGAGCATAGTCATATGTATGGAATCCAATTAAATCACAACTTAAGACACCTTTTAGGATTTCTTCTCTAACTGGTAACACTCTATAAATCTCTGAGGAAGGGAACGGTGTATGTAGGAAAAATCCAAGTTTAACATCTTTGATACCTCTTTTCTTTATCTCATCACGTAAGAGTTGTGGTAATAACATTAGATGATAATCATGAACCCATACGATATCACCATCTTCGATATTCTTTAAAATTTCTTCTGCAAATCTTTGATTTGCAATCTTATAAGCGTTCCATGCATTTTCATCAAAGTTAATTTCACCAGGATGATAATGGAACAATGGCCATAATATTGAATTTGAAAACCCATTGTAATGTAATTCTGCAACTTCATCACTTAAAAAGATCGGTGTTGCTTTGAATTTTGCATCCAACTCCTTTGTAACTCTTTCTTGATCCTCTTGTGGAACTTCCCAACCTGGCCATCCAAACCATTGGAAAGATGATGTCTTTTTCAAGCCTTGTAAAGCGGTGACCAATCCACCGGATGACATGTTATATTCATAATCACCGGAGCTTGTTCTTTTAAGCGTCACTGGGATTCTGTTCGAGACGACTAGTACTTTTCCCTTTGGCATTGTGTGGGGTGAGGTGTTTGGTCAAATGGGCCGAATCGAGTCCAGTAGAAGATTGAGATTATAAGTCAGTGAATGAGCAGTGTCAGCTATGTTATGAGCGTATTAGCCGGCGTAATTAGCTGGCAGAGTATCAATTATTCTGTGCTAAATAAGTAGCATTTATATAGCTGCTTGTTATATCAAAAGTTCCAAGATCTTCCGATCGTTTCTTTGTTGCTCTTGCTCTGCACGGGCTCATTTTTCAATTTTGTGCTAGTAAATTTCCTTAAGTAGGGAGTTTTTGAGACTACCCGTGCATAGAAATGACAGAAACTTTTGACGTCATGGCACAAAAAAATCAGCCAGCGGCTGATGTCCAGATGTTCCGTGGACTTCCACGGTTAAAGGCTGTAGATATAATTGACACGTTAATTTCAGTGGCAGAAATTTTAGTGCTATAAACATCAAAATCAAAACACAGAGTAACAGTAAGAATAGCAGTGAGATATTGGCATCGAGTAACCAAAAGATTGCCATTCAAGTCACATTGAAAATGCCGTCACAATATGCAAAGGAGTACTCACTGGATATTCCACATGTCTCATGCATCGAATTCCCCTTGAAGGTAAACAACGTTGATAGGGCAATTTCAATGGTTGGTGGTAAGGATTCAATAATTAAATCGTGTCAGGATGAATCGAATAATCCATTAGAGCTTAGATTTAGCCCTAAGAATATCTATGAACACCCAGTGAACGCGAAAGTAAACAAGGATGAACATCTTCTGATCAAAATATCTGTTCCGAAGAAACTTCTAAGGGAAAATAATGGAGATTTACAAAAGACATTGAAGATGATGCATGAATCTAAACCACAAGCAATCATCCCAGTCCAACCCGTTGCAATTATAAATAGAACGTTTAGATTCAGAGAAATGTCAGATTTCCAATATCAAACCAAGAGTTCACCGTTTGCCGCTAAGATTAATAAATCGTTGCATAGTTTGAACTACACCGAGATTAACAACTTGAAATTTGAACCTGATTTAAAACCATGGGCTCCACCTGGAGATGGTAAATCTTTTGATCTACCGCCTCCACCGAGATTCTCATCTATTCCATTACCTTTCAACTATCATTTTAAGAAGAACTCGGGTACGATCGTGAAAGAAGGTAAACTAACCATAAAGAATAAACATATCAAAATCCATTCAACTATTCTTAAATTTGGAGATCCAATACCGATGGAAGCTTCACCTCCGTTAAAGAAACAATTGGAACTATTTATCAAACATTCACAAAATATCATCTACAAGGATATCTTAGAAACAATTGAGATATTAAGACATCTGTTTGAATTGAAACCTATTTGGATTAGAAAACATCTTGAAGCAAATTTACCATTACACCTTAAACAATGTCTAAGGTATGCATTACCACAATTATCTTATACTTTCTCAAGAGGTCCCTGGAGACAAACGTATATCAAATATGGAATGGATCCTACATTACCTGAGAATGCAGATAGATGTAAATTGTTACAGAGTGAAAGCTTTAGATTGCCGAATTATGATAAATATGTACCAAAAGGTTTTGTTACCGAAGAAGAATCAAAGGATTCAGTTTCAAAAGTTTTCAAATTTAATGGAGAAGAATTACCTTCAAGTTTACATTTCCAATTGGAGAATTTACTTGGAGATGAACAGATAAAATCTCTCCTTTTATCACCAAAGAATGGTCAAAAGAATATGAATGATAAAGTTGATCAATATAATGGATGGTTTAATAATGAAACGATGTATAGATTGAGATCCATTATGAGATATAAACTAAGATGTCTTGGTAATGGAGTTAGTATTGATCCAGAAAAAGTTGATTATTTGATCAATAAACAAGAAGTACCTATAATGGAAGGTGCAGATGCTTACGGTAGAATGAGGGTAAAGAAGAAGAAGTCGTTATCTGCTGGAGATAATGAAGAAGAGATAGGCGAAGATGAAGATGAAGAAGAAGATGGAGATGGAGATGGTGACATAGAAGAGGATGAAGAAGAAGCTAATGCAACATCAGATCAAGACTTGGATGACAATGAAGATAATGAATATGAACTCGATACAGCTGAAGCTACTCATGATGAAATATTGGAATATCTATACAAGAAGAATCCTCGTGGAGCACAAGAAATAAAATCTCTTGCAGGTATATTGAGACAAGGTCAATTGGGTTTGTAGTAGATGAGTACTTATAAGTTGTATAGTCATCAGAATAAAGTATAAAGCACCATCTTCCATCCAGATCAACCAACTCTGTAAAGTAAAATCGTAACCACAAATGGAAAGAACACGCGTCAATTGTCTTAGCCATAAATTTTATCCAAACGCGGTAAGAATTTCCGTCCAGTTGGGAAATTGTGTGCGATCGCTTAACTACCAGAGATAAACAGAACAAATTTCGCTAAACGAAGCAATCGCACGCAGTAAACGAAGTATAAACGATACAAAATAAAAATAATTAAAACACACGATAAAATTTGTTAGAGGAGGTTCGCGACAAGACGTTGATTGCCAGAGCAGATTGCACAACACAAACGCACAGCTGATCAGAGGCCCAAGGGAAGCCATCGGCGTATTTAATGGCACACAGCTGCCCTGACAAATTACCAAATCTGTTAATAAAGTTCAGTTGAGCATCATCAACAGACCCTGCTGCCTACCCTCAGCCTGAAATATTTCCTTATCATCAGCCTGATAGCCACCCATTGTATCAGCTGCTGTCTCTGCATCATAAAAACCACACTGAACAGCTAAATCTCAGTTGGTGCTTCTCGCGCTGTTGATCTGACACCCAATTATTTTTCACACATTGGAACCACCAACCATTTACCACAACACATCACGGAACAACAAAAGCATATCACAGTACACAAGATGGCCCTCGACACGCTCGACTACTCCGTTTTGTGCGCACTCGCACTCGCCGTGCTCGCATACCTCACCAAGGGCACCTTCTGGGGTGTTGCCGACGATGGCACCAGAATCGTCTCGGACTCAAGAGACATTGTCGAGGTGGTCTCAGACCACAAGAAGAACTTTGTCGTGTTCTACGGCTCACAGACAGGTACTGCCGAAGACTACGCCCACAAGTTCGCTAAGGAGCTCAAGGCCAAGTTCAAGTTGAACGTGATGGTTGCTGATCTCGCAGACTACGACTTTGACAACTTGAACGATTTGAACTGTATCGTCTCATTCTTCATCTCAACTTATGGTGAAGGTGATTTCCCAGATCAATCCGTTCCTTTCGAAGAACATGTTTCAAGTCTTGGTGAAAATCAATTGAGCAATTTCAAGTACACCTTGTTCGGCTTGGGTAATTCAACGTATGAGTTTTACAACGGTGCTGCCGTGAAGGCTCAAAATTCTCTTCAAAACGCATCTGCCACAATCATCGGTGAATTTGGTAAAGGTGACGACGGTGCTGGTACTTTGGACGAAGACTACTTGGCATGGAAGGAAGCCACCCTCGAACTGCTCAAGTCCACGTTGAACTTGACCGAGTCGGATGCTGCTTATGAGCCTTCTCTCAAGATCACAAGATTGGATCCTGGCGAGTACCAGGAAGATTCCATCTTCCTCGGTGAGCCAGATAAGTCCTACTTGGACAAGTCCGTCAACCTATCACTTGGCCCATTCGATCACGCTCATCCTTACATCGCACCGATATCCAGTTCCAAGGAGCTTTTCCAATCCAAGGAGAGATCATGTATCCATGCTGAATTCGACCTATCAAACACCAACTTACGTTATTCAACTGGTGATCACTTAGCGGTTTGGCCATCAAATTCGAACGAGAAATTGGAAACTTTCCTCAAGATTGTCAACCTTTGGGAAGATAAGGGCAATGTGATTGAAGTCAAACCACTTGATTCCACGGTGAACATTCCATTCCCATCTCCAACCACAGTGGAGACAGTGTTCCGTCATTTCAAAGAGATCTCTGGTCCTGTTTCAAGACAAATCGTTGCCAACTTGAAACAATACGCTCCAAATGAACATGCAAAGGAAGAAGCTGATAGATTATCGAAGGATAAAGAGGCATTTGCTCAAGAGATTCATTCAAATAAATTGGATTTAGCAGAAGTATTGGAATTATTATCAAATGGTGACAAATGGACAGAATTACCATTGGAGTTCCTCGTTGAAACCATCTCTCCATTACAACCACGTTATTACTCTATCTCATCTTCTTCATTATCTGAAAAGACCACAATCCATATCACAGCAGTTGTGGAAGCTGATAAATTCAAGGATAACAGATTAATTACGGGTGTTACAACAAACTTGTTACGTAACATCGAGATTGAACAGAACAAGGAATCTGCAACCCAGACTCCTCATCTCACATACAAGTTGGATGGTCCAAGAAACAAATTCTCTCCTTTCAAACTACCAGTCCACGTTCGTCGTTCAACTTTCAGATTACCAACATCGCCAACTGCCCCAGTGATTATGATCGGCCCAGGTACCGGTGTTGCTCCATTCAGAGGCTTTGTCAGAGACAGAGTCGCACAGGCTCAACAGGGCAAGAGCTTCGCTAAGATGGTCCTTCTCTACGGCTGTAGAAGATCCGATGAAGACTTCCTCTACAAGGACGAATGGGTCGACTATGCTAAGGCGTTGGGTGAGAACTTTGAAATGCACACCTGTTTCTCAAGAGAAGGAAAGGATAAAGTCTACGTCCAACACAAGTTGTACGAATTGAAAGATGAAATCATGGATCTTATCGATGCTGGTGGCTTTATCTACGTCTGTGGTGATGCTGCAAGAATGGCTAGGGATGTCAACGACACCTTGTGTAAGATCATCTCCGAGAAGAAGGGCTTCTCATTGGACAAAGCTCATGAGATATTGAAGAACTTTAGAACTTTGAACAAATACCAGGAGGATGTTTGGTAATTTAATCTTATATAATAATATCAATAATACAAATGGATGTTAGTCAATTAATGATTATGTACACTACTCTCCAAACAAATTACCTAATGCTCCATTCTCAGTATAAGGATCATTCATGAGATCTCCATCTCCGCCTTTCTTCTTCTTTTGAACGGCTTCAATCTGTTTATTTCTCTGTTTCTTAAGCTTTTCATCATCATCTTCATTACCTTTAACAGTTTGCATGAAGTGTAACATTGCGTTTCTTTGTTCTTTTAAATTTTTGGCATCTTTCAAAGTTACTTCCATCTCTTGAATATCATTATCTGTTGCATTTGGTAACAAAGTCTTGAGTATATTTTGCATATAGGTACCATGGACCCTCATATTGATATATAAAGATGTCAATACATATGCAGATTCTCCTTGGCTTTCACGATAGAGATCCTCTGTTAAACAATACACCAGCGATTTTGTCAAATTCTCACACAAGAATTTATCAACTTCTTCATCCTTCAACACAATCTCATTCAAAATGGCTCGTACGATTAAAACAGCATTGAACGAACATCTTGAATCCTTGATCATTATCAAATGACACAAAAGTTGTAAGAATGGTGCCAAGATGTTCTTATCGTTGAAGATCAACCTTCTAATCTCAAGCTGGGTATCTGTTAATGGATTCTTATAACCATGTTGACCAACACAATCGACAAGCAATCTGATAATAACCTGGGTAACTTGTCTCAAAAGGTGCTCTTCCATCATCTCTTCGCTCAATTGGGCATCATCTTCGTCGAATTGTAATCCACTGATATATATCTTTTCCCATTTGTTGAGTAAAAGTTCATCAAGTGTAACAAAGACCTGAGGTAACAATTGACGCATAAAAGTACCAACTTCTGCAGGTGGACAATTTTTAATAACGGCTCTCAACATAATGTTAATCATATGTTTCCATGAATGTAAAGTGATACCGACATTTTCTCCTGTTGCAGCTCTCCAAAAGACATCGGCAACGTTAGGAATCGTATACAACGTATCATCCAAACTTGAAATAGTAGCAAGTGATAAAAACACATATTCTCTTGTATATCTCACAATATGACCGACAGAGTCTGCGAAATCTCTTAAACTATGCATTGCTTTAACGTTCTCCTCCAAGAATTCATCCCTCGATTGAATAGAAACACCCATTTGCCAGAATCTTTCAACAGTGGTATCTCTAACAAAAGACTGTACAATATCAGGAAGTTGTTTCCAATTCTCCGGATTATGATATGCTTGAATCTGATAGAGCAGTTGAAGAATGTGAGGAATGATTGGCACGACTCTTGGTTTCCATAATCTCAAAAGATTCTTAAACTCTTTCGAATCCTTTGCAAGTTTTTCAATAGAGTACTGTATCAGTAGTCTCGTGGATCTAACAGGGAAGAGTGCTGACCATCTATCTTTTAGTTCAGCCTTCAATTTCAAACCTTGATCATCCATCGGCGTTTTCAATAGATCTGCGTCGGCTGAAATTCCTCTAGACTTGAAATATTCTGCGATTTGTACAATTCCAAGTCTTTCCATAAACCACGGAAGATCACTTAGACCTTTAACAGTACTAGGTTCTGTCCATGATGCGATTTCAGGTTCGACAATTCTAATAAATCTCTCATCTTTATTCTCTATACTTGAACGTTGGGAGACAACCAGTAAGAACGCCTTGAACGAAACCGCCTCAGCGTGAGATAATCGTGGAAGTAAACCTTGGAAAACTCCATCTAGTTCATCCAGAATATTCTTCAAATTTTCAGGCATAACAAATGCAATTCTGTTTAGTTCAGTGCCACATGTTGTTCTCAGATCTTTGATAGCCGTGGCACGTTCATCTGAAGCACCTGCAGGGCATTCAAAAGTACACACTGTCAAGAGTTTTTCAATCACTCTAAATATCATATCATCTTTACTCAATGGTGTGAATTGGACGTAGAGTTGAACCAATTTCTTCAAGATAACAGGGTCCTTTGCCTGCATTGCAAAAAGTTTGTTGAGTAACACTTCAACTGTTTTAAGTAATTCATCAAGTTTTTCATTGTAATCAGCATTGCCATACCATATCTTCCATCTGACAATACCTCTTACACTTGCTTCAACGATATCGAGTTGTGATATTGTGAGGATATATGGTTCTTGGTGATAATCCAAGTTATCGGATGTCAATGCCTCAATTCCAATTGGTGATGAGAAAAAAGTTTCCAAACGCATGTTTAGCCAAGTAAGCCCTGGTTCAGCCTTTATACATAGAGTTAATCTGATGATATCGTCAACCAATCTCTTGTAGTTTGTGATGAATGGGTAAGAGTCAGCCTGTGAGTTGAAGTCAAATGCAAGAAATTTACGTGATATATGATCCTCTGTGAAGTCATTATAATTTAGAAGCTTATTTGCGGCAACCTCCAAAAGATCGAATATGTGATCTTCTATGATTTCAATCTTATCATTTTCTCTTAACATGTTTCCCCAGAAGTTTAATGAGATGGCAGATATGGTCAAACTATCACTTGCTGTTGAAGAGAGCACCAATTTCAAATAGTTTGAAATATCCGATACTTTTGGATCTATCGTATGTAGATGTTCACATAGCCCAACAATCATCTCAGTGACTTTTTTAGCAAATGAATAATATTCATCGTCAATATCATCAGGATCGAGCCTGATGGATGTGTATATATTTGTCAAGAGTTGGATTCCCTCTGGTTTGAAGATTTTACCAACAACCTCATCCATATCCTGGGAGCGGTTAAAAGACCTTGTGAACATGATATAGAGACAATCGATCGCGATGTTCTTAATTCTGATCGAATCCATTAGAACAGCACCGAGAAGGCTACTAAGTACATCAGATTGGGTCAAGACAGAGCTATATACCCAATTGAGACAAGTTTTAAAAGTTTCCAAGATTTTGATGACTAACTTCTCATTACCGCTTTGTATTCCCTCATTCAAGGTTTTGAGCCAGATAAGGAACCAACCTTCAGTAGTTGCCTTTGATTTCTTGAAGTTGATATTCGGTTCGTAGATCTCGTTTAGCGTCGTTTCAGGAAGCACGACATGTGTACATAGTGAGGTTAGAATTGAGCTTCTTCTTGAGGTGATTGGGTCATCCAGTATGTATGTGTCCTCAAAAAGTGTTCTAAAGATAATCAGCACTAGTGTTCTTGTCTGTGCACTTAGGAGCCAGAGATCCAAGAGATCTTGGTCCATTGTACACCAACCGGTAACGAATGCTTGATATTCTGCTTCGTTCTCTTCAGCAGTGGCAAGGTAAGAGCCCCAACATCTCTTTGCAACACCAACCCAGATGAATGCGAGTTTCTCTTTGATATAGTGCGGATCATTTTCCTGGAGCTTGTTGGATAGATCGATGATCCATTTACGGATGGCAAGTTTCTTCTCTTCATCGTAGTTATACCAGTGACGACTAATGGAATTCTGTAATAGAGTGAGACCGAAATGACGGACAATGGTATTCTGTGAGGGGAGTGCTAGCTCATAGCCCCAAAAGGGAGATTCATCCTGAGTTTTAACCTGCTCCAAGAAAGCTTGTGCTTCACGTCGAGCATCGTTGGTTGATTTTGGTGAATGGATGAGTTCCAGAGCGCTAACGATCTGTTGAGCACCGGTGGAGTCCATGGTCGAGAGTGACAAATCCTCTATTTTATGCAATCGACTAAGGGATAATCTTTCTTTGTCAAATCGGAGAGCTATATTCTATGGTGTTCTATACCCCAACGTTGTCTAGTTGTGCTCTTCTTGACAGGATTTCTTTCTCTGAGGTACCAGCGAGCGATAGATCAACAAGGAGTCAGGAGAGCTTCTCTAGTGGGTAGAAAAATCCTCTTTTTAGCGGTAGAGTAGATCTCTCTTCTTGAAACGAGAAGACTTCTTGGGTATAAAAGGGCACAAGGCTCGAACGAATTGTTTGCAAGTAAAACCTGCTCTTCAGTAGAAACGGTGGTTATTTGACCGCTGTTGATTTGTTTTGATAATTGCAGTTGAATTTTTCGCGAAATTAGAGTAAAAATAAAAGTTTCCAGGACAACGGGCTAAAGCCAGAGATGGCTACAACCCCAGAGAACAACCGTTGAGATCGTTGTCGATGGAATATAGCAAAGGTTTACAAGTCGTACACATATACTCTGTGTCAGGACTCAG